>PVJS01042596.1:0-17439 GCA_004027185.1 Glis glis
TGTTTTTTTTTTTTTTATACTTTATTTTGAAACCGGGTCTCACGAAGTTGCGGAGGGCCTCACTAGGTAGAGAGAGAGAGAAAGAGAGAGAGAGAGAGAGACAGGGAGAGAGAGAAAGAGAAAGCTGAGGCTGCCCTCGAACCCGGATCCTCCGGTCTCTGCCTCCCAAAGTACTGGGATTACAAGCGTGTGCCACCACGCCCGGCCTCAGTGTAGTTTTGATTTGTATCTCCCTGGTTGCTAATGATATTGAATGTTTTTTCATGTATTTATTGGCCATTTGTATCTCTTCTTTTGTAAAGTGTCTATTTAGTTCAGTTGCCTATTTCTTAATTGGGTTATTTGTTTGTTTAGTGTAAAATCTTTTTGGTTCTTTGTATATTCTAGATATTAGTCCTGTATCAGAGGGATAACTGGCAAAGATCTTCTCCCAATCCATAGGCTTTCTCTTTAGACTCTTGATGGTTTCCTTTGATGAGCAGAAACTTTTTAGTTTAATGCCATCCCACTTAGTAATTCTCATTTTAGTTTCCTGAGCTGTTTGTTGAGGAAGTTTCTACCTGTGCCTATATGTTGCAGTGTTAGGCCTATGCACTCCTCTAGTAGCTTCAAAGTCTCTGGTCTAATTTCCAGGTTGTTGATCCGTCTCATGTTGACTCCTGTGCAGGGTGAGAGGTAAAGATTTAGTTTCATTTTTCTACAATTGGATAACCAGTTTTCCCAGCACCATTTGTTCAAAAGGCTGTATTTTCTCAAACGTATGTGTGTGCCACCTTTGTTGAAAATCAATTGGCTATAAGTGTGTGGATTTGTTTCTGTATCTTCTGTTCTGTTCTGAGGATGTGGGGAAATTGGAACTCTTCTACACTGTTGGTGGGATTGCAAATTAGTTCAACCACTATGGAGATCAGTGTGGAGATTCCTCAGAAAACTGGGAATGGATCCAGCATATGATCTGGCTATATCACTCCTGGGTATCTTTCCAAAGGGAATGAAATAAGAAAACTATAGTAATATATGCATATCCATGTTCATAGCAGCACAATTCACAATAGCCAAATTATGGAACCAACCTCGGTATATATCAACAGATGAATGGATTATAAAATCATGGAATATATACACAATGGAATTCTACTCAGCAATAAAGAAAAACAAAATTATGTCATTTGCAGGAAAATGGAAGGACCTGGAGAACATTATGTTAAGTGAGATTAGCCAGTCACAGAAGGTGAAGGGTCATATGTTTTCTCTAATAGGTAGAGGCTAGGGAGTAATTGGGATACCAGAGTAACTCCAGATAATGGAGGAGAAACCTCAGTGGAGCCAGGGAGATGGTCTAGGGGAAGGGAAGGAGGAAGAATGAGGATCATTGAAGGAATTACTATCATCACCTCTGTGTATATATGTGAAAATACCAATGTCAATCTCAGTACTCTGTATGGGGAAGGCTGGGATAGGGAGGGAAAGGAGGGCCCACCAAGTACTGTGTACATGTAGGTCACTGTCAACATGATTTACATTATGATGTGAGACTATTATGTACCAAGGAAAGCATACTAAAAAGGAAAGCATGATTAGCTATTTCTTTGGGTGGCCCTTATTTTATGATATTTCTGATATTTCAAATTTCATTTAAATATTCCCTGATATTCAATTCACTTTTGTCTTTCTTTTTTATGTTTTTATTGGTGCATTGTAGTCTCACATCACAATGAGTATCAGTTTGGTGTTAACATACATGCACACAGCTCTTGGTGTCCCTCCCCCCGCCTCCCCCCACATGTAGTACTGAGAATGATGTTGGTATAATCTCATATGTACACATTGTTTATGATAGTAATTCCATAGATTCACTTCTTTCTTGCCCTTCCCCTTCCCTTACCCCTTCCCTTGCACCACTGAGGGTTCTCTGTTGTCATTGGAGTCCCTTTTGTGTCCCCACTACTCTTAAGAAGTCAAACAACAACAAATGTTGGCGAGAATGTGGGGAAACTGGGACTCTTCTACACTGTTGGTGGGATTGTCTTTCTAACATAAGATTTCTAGGTGATATCTGTGTAATACATCAATTGACATCCCTGCTTTTATTCCCAGTGTTCTGCAGGGTGGACTGATATATCTCAGAAAGCAACTGAATGTGTTTCTTAACATTTATTTTATGCCTTGACATAATTCAAAGCTGAGATTACTGTCTTTTATTCATGTCCAAATTTTTTTCTTCTCTGAATACAGAAGTTGAAAATAACCTTGAATATATTTGATGACTATGTCTATTCATCACATAGGTGAAAAAGATCTCTTATTGTTACAACTCTCCTAGGCAAACGCTTCAGTGATTTCTTATTTTGTACATGAATATATGTATACTACTGGCAAGCATATCTGAAATCTTAAATTTGTTCGTATTTTTGATAAATCTTAAAGTGATGAAAATATTACATATGAAAAGAAGAATTGCTATAAGATTCTCTCTGGGTCTATTTCATTTCATTTTCTGCAAAGCATTGGCATGCAATCCAGATACCATGGAATATCATGCAATGTGATTTATTAACTAAACTTCTTCTCATCTTAAATGAAATAGCTTCTGTGATGGAAATGGCAGCCATAGAAGAATGCTGATAAAGGATGCCAGTACTCTGTTGGAGTACTCATACAATCTTAATAAGGAGCCATACCTTTCATTTCCCATTTGTTTTAGGGTTTGGAATGAGCTGTCAAGGGGCCTCTTGATTATTGTGGCCATCTGGAAACACTGGCTTTAGCCCAATAATAAGCACAAGCCGTTCAAAACTTCATAAGAAATTACAGTTCATTCAACTCATAAGGTACTATTTTTCCAGGTAATTCAGCTATTTCTCCAGTGAACACTATTTGACAACAATAGCCTTTCTCTCCCAACACTCCGTGGTCTTCCTCAACCTCTCACCTTAACTTTTATCTCTTTGTGGTAAATATTCAATTGTCTTTTGCCTATATTCTCTATTTTTCTGGACATTCCTCTGTTAACATCTCCTTACTCTACATACAATTGACAACCGTTGTGTTAACATTGCTCATTTATCTCACTGACCCTGTCCCCAAATGCAATAAGAATGTCACTGAGACGTAAAAGCAGGAATCAATCTTAAAACCGACCTAAGCTATGGTACTTTGTCCAGTTAGTGACCATCTGAAGCTGAAAGACTTACTTCTAGGCTTCTAATACTCCATGTCCAAATATCCAAGACTGCATGTATTCTAATATCCATGCTCCCTATTGACATAGTACACAAGAAAATTAGTTGTGGTACTTTGGAATTACTCTTCATCTGCTTAGAAATGAAATTACTCCTAGTCTTTTGAGGAACCACCATAGTGACATAGTGATCTCCATAGTCGTTAGATTAATTTGCAGTCCCACCAACAGTGTATAAAGAGTTCCTATTTCCCCACATCCTCGCCAGCATTTATGACTGTGTTCTTGATGATTGCCATTCCAATTGGAGTAAGGTGGAATTTTAGTGTAGTTTTCATTTGCATTTCCCTGATTGTGAACGATGTTAAGTATTTTTCATATATTTAATGGCCATTTGTATTTCTTCTTTTGATAAGTGTCTATTCAGTTCAATTGCCCATTTTTGACTGGGTTATTTGCATTTCTAGTGTTAAGTTTTTTTAAGTTCTTTATGTATTCTAGAGATATTAGTCCTCTATCAGAAGAGTAGCTGGCAAAGATTTTCTCTCATTCTGTAGGCTCTCTCTTCAGACTCTTGCTGATTTCCTTTGCTGTGAAAAATCTTTCCAATTTGATGTGATCTCATTTATTGATTCTCAGTTTTATTTCCTGAGCTTTAGGGGTCTTATTGAAGAAGTCTACCAGTGCCTGTAGACTAGGAATAGAACCACCATGTGACCTAGTTATACCACTCCTTAGTATCATTCCAAAAGAACTGAAGTCAGAATACTATAGAAAAATATGCATATCAATATTTATAGCAGCACAATACACAATAGCCAAATTATGGAACTAACCTAGGTGCCCATCAACAGATGAAATGATAAAGAAAATGTGATACACACAATGGAATTTTACTCAGCCATAAAGAAGAACAAAATTATGTCTTTTAGGAAAATGGATAGAACCAGAGAATATTGTGCTAGTGAGATCAGAGGGTCAAAGGTTGAATGCTTTCTCTCATATGAGGATACTAGAGGGAAAGTAGGAAACAAAAAGTACTTCAGATAAATGAGGAAAGAGACCAGTAGAAGAGTGGAAGAGGGTAAGGGGAAAGAGGTGGGGGGGGGGAAAGGAAGATCTAATCAAAGGAGTTTAGTTCACGTACGAAGGTATCACTACCAATCTCACCATTATATAAGTACAGAAAGGAGTGGATATCGGGGTGGGACCTGAAGGAAATCACACCAAGACCTGTGCACATGTTTATTTGTATGACTTTGAACCTCATTCTAATGTATAATTAAAATGCACCAATAAAAATATAAAAATAAATGAAATTATTCTTTCATTTTCATCTCTATCTTATTCCCCAGTGATGCCTTCAAAATGTAAAGCTATTTCCCTAGCCAGGCGTGGTGGTGCACACTTATAATCCCAGTATTTGGGAGGCTGAGACAGGAGGATCACATGTTCGAAGCCAGCTTTGGCAATTTAGCAAGGCCCTCTGCAACTTCGTGAGACCCTGTTTCCAAATAAGAATTAAAATTGGGCTGGGGGTATAACTTGGAGGTAGAATGCCTCTGGGTTCAAACCCCAGTACCAAAAAAAAAAAGCTATTTCCCTAACCAAATCCATCTTTTGAAGGAGGAAGGTTTACTATCTCTGAGAATTTCTACAACTCTGAAAATAATTGCAAAGATGACTTTCTAAAATGAGTTAGACAATACCAGAATCCTATATACAGTTATCTCTGGAGGCAGAGGAAGGAACAGAAAACCTCACAGTTTCACCTCTGGCCCACAACAATTATTCTGTCAAACACTCTGTTTCTGAATGATTGGGGTGATTACTATTAGAATTGCATTTCTGACTTGAGACTCAAACCTGATTGTAAAGGAGTAGGGAAAGGTGCCCGCACTGAGTTCTACTTGAATTAAATACTTAATATCAACTTTGAGAAACTCAGCAAAGGCAAGACCTTCTAAAAGACACTTTAGGTCAGACAACAGAAATGATAATCTCCTGGGTGTAAGAAACTTGCTGATTATCTCACTTTTTATCACAAGCCCAGATGATATAAGCCAATAACAATGCTGATAGTGCATCCACCCATCCTTTCCTCTTCAATTCTTCTGCTCACTGATGCTGCTAATGTAGCACACCAGACAGTCTGGAAAACTCTGCATGGTTATGTAGTAGAAAGGGAGAAGAGTTGGACATGGTTTATTTTTGTTTTACATATTTATAAATTGCTATTCACATCAATGAAACAGCATAGGCTGCTTCATAAGCAGGAATAGCGACAGCCCTGTTGCAGTCTGTAGAGTATGGTGAAAGCTATACCATCAGGGAATACTGACCTCAAAATACTGAGACCACAGAAAAGTCCCCTCCTCCCTTCCTCATTAAACTTCTGACAGTAACCCCTTGTATACCAACTTTCCAATTAAACTATCCCTTCCTTCCCTTCCTCATTAAACTTCTGACAGTAACCCCTTGTATACCAACTTTCCAATTAAACTATCCGTATCAGTTGTTAGTAATGATCTTGTAGTCACTGAACCAAATAATCTCTTTTTCCAGATCTACTCTTAGCTTCTCTGAATTTATTAAGTCTAAAATTTGCTTCTTGCCATTCTTTCTCTTTCTTCTACAACTAACCTTGTTCTCTTCTAATTCTATCTCTGTGTTGCAAGCAAGTACAATCATACCATCCTGGTGCTTTTTCTCTCCTAGTTATAGTTCACTGCCTTACTTTGTCTTAGTTTTGTTTTCTTTTTTACATTCTAACTCTTACTGGTTTCATCCCTTTCAACAAGGTCAAATTCAAATTTTATTTTATTTTTTTTTTGCGGTACCGGGGATGGAACCCAGGGGCGTTCTACCTCCGAGCTACACCCCCCGGCCCTATTTTTTATACTTTATTTTGAAACCGGGTCTCACGAAGTTGCAGAGGGCTTCACTAAGTAGCTGAGGCTGGCCCCGAACCCGGATCCTCCAGTCTCCGCCTCCCAAGTACTGGGATTACAAGCGTGCGCCACCACGCCTGGCCCCAAATTCAAATTTTATGCACATGTTTCTTAAACCTTCATGATTATCCCTGTTGTCTCCTGAAAGTATTTATTTACCAAGAAAATATAGACTGAAAATATTCTATGTGACAAGCATAGCATTATGTTTAGAAAATGCCATAACAAGACACATAATAGTGCATTTTTTCCTTAAAGTTAACAGCTTAGCTCCAGTCTCTCACTTGCCCCAATTGTCTCCCAGTGCAAAACTAATTTCATATAATTCCATAAAATAAAAACAAAATACCCAGAAAACTTATACTGACAAACAATATCTTAGTGTTGACTTTTTCTTCTCTCATGACATCATAACTATTGCAATCATTTCTAGTCACTATTTCAGAAGAATGAATTTATTACTCTTACTTCTCCTGTTCAGGCCATTCATTCACTCCACATTAACCAAGTATTTTAAAGAACCTACTATGCTCTGCTCTAAATATTGGGTAAGCACTGTGCATCGCAGGTAAGGTCCCTAAAGTTTGTGCAGTAGTGCATTTCTTGTATCTTCATCTTCCTTTTGTTTCTCCCTGGCTCTACATGCTCAATTACACCCTACCTTTTCTCTCCCCACCACAGAAAAGGCCTCTCCGAGGAGCTCTCTTCCAATCATGATTCCATCTTTCTTTATAATCTATCTCTCAGTGATCTCATCCTGTTAACAAGGTCAAGTTCAACATTTTATGCAAATGATTCCCATACCTTCATCATTAACTCAGTTGATTATTTACTTGCACCCCTTTATGTAGCGAGAAAATAAATGCATTAATATATATATATTACTAATTTTATAATAATGTGTTTTCATAATTATTTTATATTTATTTCCTTGCTAGTATAATTTCTAATTAAAATGCTTAATTCTTTCAACAAAACTGCAAGTACAACCTTTCTGGAATAAAAAAGAAAAAAAACCCTCTGTTTTACAATGTCTAAAAATGCATAATTCTTATCTCAAAAGTTAAGTATCATAGAGAAGCTGTCCTATATTCAAAGATACTGGGGGGCTCGGGCCTCAGCAGGAGCAGTGGCAGAGGCTACAGTGAGAGCAAGCTGAGTTTCAATCTTGGCTTTGCGGTTACCTAGCTTGGTTAGACAAGTTACTTAACTGTCTTTCAGCAAAGTCATCTAAAAAACAGGATAATAATATTACCAGCCTACCTCATTGTGGGACAAGGAAATGTTAAAGAAAACATAAGCTATAAACAGTGCTGGAAGCTAGTAAGCCCTATGTGAATCTGTCATGACTCTCCACCATAAATCCCTCATTCTAATCAATTTTGATGTTAATTATCTATTAATCATGGACCAGAATTTTGCTCATATTTTTCTTCAGACTAAGGTTGGCCAGTTCCACAAGACACATATTCACATGTTGAAGTCTAACCCATATGCTCAGGACAAAAGAATGTCAAGAATCACTCCTGACTCTCCTTTTCTTTATCCCCAGCATATTCAAACTATCACCAAACACTTCCATTTGACTCCTGCAATCTGTGCTCTTCAGCTCTGCTGACCCTGCCTTAATATGGTCCTTAAACATTTATTAGCTGAATTGCAGCAATGGCCTCTCATACAGCCCCCTTATAATAAATCTCTTTCCTATTATAGCAGATATCAGCCTCTTACTTGAATCCATCAACACTTTCCCTTTGCTAAGAGAATAGCATACATACACTGCTGAGGTGTTACCTGTGCTGCATGATCTGAGTTACAAGCTACTCCTATATGTGATTCTAAAGCAATCTGCATTTCTGCATATGCACCCATATGACAATTGTTATTGTTAGATGTAGAATACCTCTGAAGAGCTCATGTATTAAGGTTCAGAGTTGATACAATGAAGTCATGAGGATTGTAATTTCATCAACAGATAAATCCATTGTAAGGGATTTACTGGGTGGTAATGTAGGCAGGTGGGATGTGGCTGGAAAATGTGGGTCCTCGGGGGCATGACCTTAGGGATTGTGCTTTTGTCATTGAATCCCCTTGTTTGTTTGCTCCCTCTTGCCTCTGGCCTCCATGATGTGAGAGCAGGGCCTTGCTCTCTCCCTCTCTCTGCTTCTTACCACCATGCCCTGAGATCTACAGACCCCAGTGTCACATGGACTGAACCCAGAATATCCAAGAAACTGGGAACAAATAAATCTTCCTTCCTCATATTGTGTGGTCAGTTGTTTTGGATTATATCAGTGAGACTCTTGACCAAGACAATCATTGTCTAGTTTTGCTCTTAAACTCTAACCTAATCAAAAGTAGAGAATAAACTGGGTGTGGTGGTGCACACCTGCATTACCAGTACTTGGGAGACTGAGACAGGAGGATTGCAAGTTCAAGGACAGCCTCAGCAAGTAATGAGACTCTCAGCAACCTAGCCAGACCCTGTTTCCAAATAAGAAATAATATCTGACTGGGGTATAGTTCAAATTTACAATGCCTCTGGGTTCAATCCCTAGTACCACAAAAAAAAGTAGAGAATGAAGTGGCATTTATCAGTAAACATCTATCATTGGCACACAGTGGGCATAGGATAAATGTCACTTAATAAAATACCAACACTTCCATGAAGGGCCTGCTTACCATCAACTGAATATGATCTTCTCTGATAGTGTTGACCTCCTTGGCACTCTGCCTTTACCTCGCCCATGGCCCACAGTGCAGTGTGTGTGTCTGCATTGGTGGGGGTGATTTGTGACCTTTTTGAGGGCAGGGGTCAGGGTGGAGACCAGAAGAACACAGAAAGTGAGAGCCCAGCTCTATCCTTCCCTGGCCACTGGGTAGAAGAGCCACCGAACTTAAGCCTTGGTTTCCTAATGCAGGGAACAGCAATATTAATTCCTATCCTGTCTGCCTTACAAGAATGTCCCAATGTTTGAGTTAAATAATGCCTAGAGTAATATTGAAAAAAGATAAATAAATAAATGTGATATTTACAGTAAATCCAAGCATAATCATTTTTCAAGTCTTTGTAATACCCAAATCAGGAATTTCACAAGTATGCTATTATTAAATACTTGTTGAATGAATATATGATCAGAACCAGTTGGTTAACATAAATATAAAATAGATCCTTATGATGAAATTTCACTTATGTTGATACTGGAATATTTTTGAAATTATCTCATCTATCTCATAACACTATTTTCTTCCTTCACTGTTATACTGCAAAATGATTAGTGTGAGTTAAATAAAAGTTACCTATGACATTTAGCCAATGAGTTCTCATAATATGCAACCATCTTCATTATTACCATAAGACAATCTTTTGAATATTTGTAAGATTTTATTATTTTAAGATTTTAAAATACATTTTATATGCAGGGAAATTTGTTTCATGAGCGGTAAAGTTAATAACCTGAAAAAGTACACAGTATAGGATGAAACTGGAAGCTTAAATAAAAAGAGATGAACTCCTTTATCTTGGACACGTGTCCAATACACATTTTTTTTTTAGGACTGGGGATTGGACCCAGGGAAATTCTACCTCTGAGCTACACCTCGAGTCTTATTTTATTTTAAAATAGGGTCTCACTAAGTTGCTGAGAGTCTTGCTAAATTGCTGAGGCTGGCCTTGAACCTACGATCCTCCTATCTCAGCCTCCCAAGTACTGGGATTACAGGAGTACGCCACTACGCCTGGCCCCAATACATATTTTCTGCATTAAAATATCCTGAAAATTCCTCACAGTATCAAACATTTTATTTATGTAATTTTATTTATGTAATTTAGAGGAATTTTTCAAGCCTTAAAGCTTATAAGCAGTATGTATTACTTTAAAATGTAACTGTTGTTATATGTGGTACATATAACAATAGATTTCTGTCTGAAAATTTGGGAGAAAGTTAAAAATGCAAGTGTACTTCCATTATTCTTGGAAAGTTTAGGTAAACATCTTGTTCCCTTCTTACAATGAACCAGAGTTAAACCACCTACTTTCCATCAGTGAGAATATATTGAAGTTCATGTATCTGCTGGGGGCCTCTTTTCCTCTCTGTGGACTGGAAGCGTTTCCCACTCGGGAGCTGGCAGTTAAGCATCCCTAACAAAACTCTCATCTCCTTCAAAGCCTTCCAAGTCCTCTTCCCCAGAGACCAGCACGATTCCTAGCACAGACACTCAGTACAGAGCTATTGAATGAAACATTAAGCGGTTCAAAGAAAATGTGAGGAATAATAAACACACACCCCAGTGACTTTTTCTATAAATTGCCTCACTGATGGCTCTCCCTATAGCCATGCCGCCCATCTTTATGGGGATAAATTACTTCTCCTTTGCATACATTTTGATCCCATTTCTCATGGAAGCATTAAATGTGATGCAGCATCATCATTCAGTTGTAGAAGTTGATGAAGTTGTAATGATACATTTTTCTTTCTCTGTAACAATATTTATCCTTCCTGACCTTCGTGTTATGTTTGCAGAGTGAGGTACAGTGTCATAAGTTTATTGCTGCTACCAATATTATATGCTGCTTTAAAAAATCTATAACATTTATTTTGGTTTCATTCATCATCTGGGATAGCAGGCAATAGTAGAACTGGCAGTAATAGGCAATAACTCTCATGTAAATTTTAATGATGGGTTCTGGACACATAAATGAAAGAGAATTACCTCTGTTTATATAAGGTGCTATTTCACAAAAGATAGCCTCGTTCTTCATCTGTTGGACATGTATTTCCTTGTCATACATACCCATAACTCTATCCTCTGCAAACCCTGCCTCGCCTGATCCTCTGTGTACGTTCCGGGCACTCCCACTCTGGACCCTGGTGGAACTTGAATGCTGCGGATAGAGCGCCAGGCTGAACGAATGTTTGCAGGCCTGGCGCCTAATCCCCGCTGCGACATAGCCAGCTGTGTGCTTC
Organism: Glis glis; assembly: GCA_004027185.1. Classification (NCBI taxonomy): domain Eukaryota; kingdom Metazoa; phylum Chordata; class Mammalia; order Rodentia; family Gliridae; genus Glis; species Glis glis. The sequence continues at coordinate 11,101 of PVJS01042596.1, forward strand.
TGGCAAGTTGCAGATTTCAAAGATCTCAGTGCCCTCAATGGTCCCATCAAGCTCAAACTTGAGCCTGGATGGCTGAACATCAAAGAGAAATTCTAGACAATGTCAGGTGTTGGCATATTTATTATTCATCACATACCTTTTCACATAAAATGTGTACGTGAGATGGAAATGTTCAGGGATATGGAATTCTACCATTCTCTGCATGGTTTTTTTAGTCCTTCTTGCAGTCCCTTTTTCTTTCTTTTACATTTCTTTTCCTTTCCTACTGTGCTGTTTACTCCTAAATTATTTTACTTTTCTTCATATTTACAGCCACTCTTGGAATTGATGCTCTAAAAGAGGTCCAACCTCATGTCCTATTGTAACTAGAATGTACAAAACTGAACAATTCTGTCTTTACCAAATAGAGATAAGATGATATTTCAGTCCAAATAAACATTTCAGCATGTGATGAACCCTACTTTTTAAAACCTAAATAAAAATGTCCAAATATTTATAAGACTTATACTAAAAGAATTTTCCTTCAAATGGCATGTGGAAAAAGACAAAACTCTGTTGCCTTTTTGTCTGTCTGCCTTCAAAAGAGATCTGACCACTCTCTTGCTTTTGAGGGTTTCAAAGAGTCTCTGAAGCTTTCACAGGACTGTCCAGTTCCCCCCATTTGATGGTCGGCTAAAGGGTTTCTAGGTATGTGCCACAATACGTATGTGAACCCAGGTACATTTACTTTAAAAAGGAAGAACTGGTTGAACACCATAGAATGAGAAAGTACGCAAATGTACTATGAGAAGCTCTGGACCATTAACTTATATCCCTAACTTGCTGAAGAATTGGAGAAATTAACTTTAGTGCAGTGGACTCACAGACACCTGAGGCATTGAGTCCTGGGAAAATTAAGATCAACGTTTGCTAAGGGATCTTGGCACTTACTTAGCTCTAGAGTTGTCCTAAGGGCCAACGGCTTCTTTGTGACAACTTCTTTAATAAGAAGAGCAACTGAGTTTTATTCTTTTGACAAATGTCTCTTCAAATCATTTGACCATTTTTAATTGTACTATTCATTTTTCATTTTAGAGCTTTTTTGAGTTTTTATTTGTCCTGGGTATTTATCCTTTGCCAGATGATGAGTTGGCAAATATTTTCTCTCATTTCATAGGTTGTCTCTTCACAATGCTGATTGTTTCCTTTGCTGTGTGCAAGCATCTTAGTTTGATATAATCCCGTTTTTTGTCTATTTGTTAATTTTGGTGCCTGTTCTCTCTCATATGCAGAAGCTAAAAAAGTTCATCTAAAAGCAGAATAATGATTACTTTAGGCTGAGAAGGGGATGAAAAGATAGAGGGAGACTGGATAATAGATACCAAAATTAAATTCGATAGGAGGAATACGTTCTAGTGTAGGGTGACTACAGCTCAAAATAACCTGTTACATACTAAATAAAGAACCAGAAGAAAGGAGGTTGAAGCATAAAGAAAGGAGGAGGTGGGAATTCTAGTTACCCTGATTTAATCATTACACACTCTATACATGTATTAAAATTTCACATCATACCCCATTAAATATGTACTATTATTACATGTTAATAAAAAGAAAAAATAAGAAGAGAAAATGTAGAGCTAATTGTGTGAAATGAGTTCCCTCAAGAAACAGTTAGCAACTTATGTTTTGGCCCTTGCATTTGTTTTGATAACATAAATGTTTATAACCCCAAAATAATAATAAACTATTACACAGTCAAACAAGCATATTCATTAAAGGGCTACAGTTTCCCTTGGCTCACTGGCGTTTCCAATGGCATCCTTTGTTAACAACTATTTGACTTGTCTACTTTTACCCTTCTAGTTCCAGATAGAGTAGGTGTTCTTTGTTGTTGTTTTGTCTCTGTTTATGTTATATATTTGATGAATGAAACCACAGAACAATTATCATGGGACTTGCTTTGATAGGTGACAACTTAGCATATTGATGCAGATTTTATTCACTCTTTTAAATCATTCTCTGGATTTTCCAGTTTTGATGTAGCATCATTTCATTAATATTTCCTTACTGAAAAATATTTAGATTGTTAGGATTTTTGCTATTACAAACAAAGCCATAGTGAACATGTTGGTACATATATCTTTGGGTACTCATGATAATATTTTTGCAGGACAGATTATAGAATGTGGAATTGCTTTGTTCAATATTAGGCTGAATAAAATGTTTTCCATGTTTTCAAATTATCACCCAAATATAGTATAACAACTCACATTCTCATTAACAAAATAAATTCTCATTTTTTGGTGTTCTTCACAATAACAATTTTTATCATTTTAATTTTTACTATTCTAATGTGTAAACATAGCATTTCATTTTTGTTTTAACAGTAAATACTTCCATTTTTGTACTTTTGTGATAGTAGGCATTACTCTGAATGTTTGTTATGTATAACCCAGTTGAAAATGTATAATAGGCCGGGCGTGGTGGCGCACGCTTGTAATCCCAGTACTTTGGGAGGCGGAGACCGGAGGATCTGGGTTCGCGGCCAGCCTCAGCTCTCTCACTCTCTCTCTCCCTGTCTCTCTCTCTCTCTCTCTCTCCTTAGTGAGGCCCTCTGCAACTTCGTGAGACCCGGTTTCAAAATAAAGTATAAAAAATAGGGCCGGGGGCGTAGCGGGGAGGTAGAACGCCCCTGCGTTCAATCCCCGGCACCGCAAAAAAAAAAAAAAAATGTATAATAGTTTAAAACCAACATGAGGCCTAGTACCATCCACATTTTATGGGTCAGGAAACCTAGAAATAAGTTAAATAATTTTGCAAGTAACCCTCAGAGAAAGTAGTGGGCATGTGTAAACCCAGGCAGCCTGCCCTGGAGCTTGCTGTTTAATCCATCACACTGTACTCCTCACTGGCATACAGGAAATTTTGGATTCCAACATTATTGGTAGAAAGTACAACAAGTTTTATATTTTCCCCCATTAATTGTCTTTTTTATATTTTTCACTTTTTACTATTAGGTTACTACTTAAATCTTCATTTCTAACATACTTTTTAATCTTCTTCTTTTTTTTTTTTTTTTGCAGTACCGGGGATTGAACACAGGGGTTTTACCTACGTGCCACACCCCCGGCCCTATTTTTTATACTTTATTTTGAAACCGGGTCTCACGAAGTTGCGGAGGGCCTCACTAAGTAGAGAGAGAGAGAGAGAGAGACAGGGAGAGAGAGAGTGAGAGAGAGAGAGCTGAGGCTGGCCGCGAACCCAGATCCTCTGGTCTCCGCTTCCCAAAGTACTGGGATTACAAGCATGAGCCACCATGCCCGGCTTAATCTTCTTTATAAATAAGGTCATATGATCTCCCTTTTTCTCATTTTCACTGTTTATAACATTTGTAACCAAATTCTTAATCTTATTCTGATGATTCCTAGATTTTGTGCTTGTATAATAAGGATTTCCCACCCTAAGATTTTCAACACATTCTGCTTTATATTCTTTTTACAATTACTTTTTCTAATATTATCATTATTATTTTTATTTTATAGAAGATAGAAGTCTAAATTTATTTGTTTCCACATAGACACTCAATTTCCCAACACTTTTAATTTAATTGTATTGATTTCCCTTGGTTTTAAATGCCACCTTTATCAGATGCTAAATTTCAATATGTTCATGGGCCTATTTCTTTTTTTTTTTTTTTTTCGGTACTGGGGATTAAACGCAGGGGCGTTCTACCTCCACGCTACACCCCCGGCCCTATTATTTATACTTTATTTTGAAACCGGGTCTCACGAAGTTGCGGAGGGCCTCACTAAGGAGAGAGAAAGAGAGAGAGAGACAGGGAGTGAGAGCCAGAGAGCTGAGGCTGGCCGCGAACCGGGATCCTCTGGTCTCCGTAGCTACTGGGATTACAAGCGTGCGCCACCACGCCCAGCTCATGGGCCTATTTCTGAAGAAAGGAATAAATATCTTTATTCCTGCTACTACATCTTTTTGTAAGTAACTATTGCTTTCAGAGTCCTTTTGCAAAGCTTCTGTACATAATGTTTTACAATTTATTTCTTCCCAGTTTTGGTTAAGATTGGACTGAAATACAAATTAATTAGTAGAGAGTAACACATACAATATTAACTTTATAGCCAATCTGTATTGACTCAGGACTGTTTTATACTTTTTTGGTAAACTTCTACAATTGTATTTATACCTTGCACATTAATTAGGTTTATCCCTCGCTACATTATGTCTTTATTACTTGTTGTTGGATATATTTTCTTTAAGTTTTCTATTTTAGTTATTGCTAGTACCTATGAAGGTAGTGGATGTTCAAATGTTAATTTTACACATAGGGATTTTACTGAACCCTCTTATCAGTTCTATGAGGGTTTTAGTTGATTCTCTTAGATTTTTCTAGGTGGGAAAATCCATTATTTTTGTAATGGATTTTGTAACTCACTTTTTGACTTTTCTATTTTGAAAAATAATTTATCCTTGTTTTTGTATTTCTATTACATTCTTAGAGAAATAATAAATTGTAAAGTATGCCATTAATACTGTATCGATGCAATGAAAACTGGGTGAGAATTTGAATAAGTATCTGATGAATTTGATCAATGAATATAATTAAACTCTTTTAAACAGCCCATAATTCTTCCTTTCCAAGCATAGATTGGTTTTTAAAGCCCATATAGTATATGAATAATTGTTTCAACCCACTACATTAATTTTACTGTGTGGTCCTTAGGAAATGAAAAAATAGGGAAAAATATAATGCAACATCAATATTTAGTCATTATTGATGTGATTCTATAATTATTCATACCTATTCTCAGTATCCCACCATAGGTGGAACAAAGAAAAGGAAAATAATTAGCCAGGCCATAATTCTCCTTTATTAACGGTGGAGCAAAGCTATCCTGGAGATGAAAGTAAATGGACAACACACAGATAGCTGAAAAGGAGGCATTCAGGAAGGAAAGCACAGAGCACAGTAGAAATCAGTATTGCAATAACTACTGAATTTTTATGAAAGACAAAGCTGGAGAAAATAGAAATGAGCAGATGCTAGCTAACTGCAAGTGGGAAATATTAATGCCATATATCTTTTTCTTACACCATGAGCTATTTTAGCTGCATGTGATCACTGGAAATAGGCACATATGAATTCAGTTAAAACCATCATTTCAAAGAAATCTAAATGAATGGATATCTTGTTCTGGAGAACACATGTAATTCTAATATAAACCACAGAGTAAACTGTAGGATTGGCAATCTGAAGGTGTCTTAATTAAATACATCTGGTAAAGGCATGGAGCAGGAAAAACATCCATACTGAAATCTAAACAACTCGATTTGGTTTCCTGCCTTTTTCGGAGCTGATAGTTGCCAAGTCTCTAGTAGATTATGTTGTGAAAACAAAATGTTCCAGAGAACCAGAGCCTCTGAAAGAATTTCTCAAAGAACATGCTCTGATTTCAAATTTTTATAACAAATTTATGGCACATGTCATATTTCAATAAGGTTGACAATGCATCTTTTATCCAAAGGAATAATACAAAGCAAAACTTAGCATCAAGGTTAGGAAAACTAAGGTACACCTCTGGACCAATATATGAATGAAATTCTAACCCATTCCTGGGAAATATTTCCTCTGGGGCAATGTGTCAAAAAGCAATGGGGCAACCAACAAAGATGGAGTTTCATGAATGCTAATCTTGTAGAATGTCCATGACAACACAGATATTGTTGAAGAAAAAAGAATACTATGTATGTGTATATATAAATATAATTTTATCTTACCCAACACATCTCATGCTCTTCAAAACTATTAATCAGCTGGGCTAGTGGCGCATGCTTGGGAGGCTGAGACAAGGAGGATCACAGATTTGTGTCCAGCCTCAGAAACTTAATGAGGCCCTCCGCAACTTAGTGAGAACCTGTTTCAAAATAAAATAATAATAAAATAGGGCTAGGGGTGTAGCTCAGAGGTAGAATGCCCCTGGTTCCATCCCCAGTACTACAGAAGCAATTATTAATCAGCACTAGACTAAATCCAATCACATAATAATTAGACAAAACTTTTCTAAGTTATTTGTGAAATTTATATTTTTATAACATGAAATTCATATAATAGTATATTTGTATGATATATTATGCATCATTATATCATTGTATGACTTGGATCTACACTTTAATAGAATGAAATAGAAAAGGCTTTGGAAAGTAATAACGATTCTGTAAAGTAATAACGACGTTTAAATAACAATTTATAGGTCGGGCGTGGTGGCGCACGCTTGTAATCCCAGTACTTTGGGAGGCAGAGACCAGAGGATCCGGGTTCGCGGCCAGCCTCAGCTCCCTCTCTCT
>PVJS01042597.1:0-17435 GCA_004027185.1 Glis glis
TCCATCCCTCCACCCATCTATCCATCAGTCCATCCACACACCCATTCATCCATCCACACCTATCCACCCATCTATCCATCAGTCCTTCCATCCTCCCATCCTCCCATTCATCCATCCCTCCACCCATCTATCCATCAGTCCATCCACACACCCATTCATCCATCCACACATATCCACCCATCTATCCATCAATCCTTCCATCCTTCCATCCACCTGTCTATCCATCAGTCCTTCCATCCACACATCCATCCATCCATCCATCCATCCATCCATCCATCCACACCTATCCACCCATCTATCCATAAATCCTTCCATCCTTCATCCTTCCATCCACCCATCTATCCATCAGTCCATCCACACATCCATCCATCCATCCACACCTATCCACCCATCTATCCATCAATCCTTCCATCCTTCTATCCACTTGTCTATCCATCAGTCCATCCATCCATCCATCCATCCATCCATCCATCCACACCTATCCACCCATCTATCCAGCAGTCCTTCCATTCATCCATCCATCCATCCATCCATCTATCCACCCACCCAACCACCCATCCATCCACCCATCTATCCATCAGTCCTTCCTTCCACATATCCATCCATCCACACTGATCCACCCATCCATCAATCTTTCCATCCACCCACCATCTATTCCTCCATCCTCCCATCCTTCCTTACATTCACCCATCCACCCATCCATCCATTCATCCATCCATCTCTCCTTTCCTATCATCCACCCATCCACCAATCCATCCATTCATCCATCCTTCTAACCATCCATCTCTCCCTTTCCATCCATCCATCCATCCATCCACCCATCCCCATTCATCCCGTCAATTACCCATAACCCCTCCCTCCATCCTTCCTTCTCTCCATCCATTGTAAAGAGGGGATTTCATGGTAGACAAGACATAGTCTATGTTTTTAGGGATCTCTATTTCCAGGTTTATGCTTCTCCACACAGCAGACACCTGTGGCCACTTAAATCTAAATGAAAATTAATTATAACTCAATAAAATTGAAACTGTGATTGCTCAGTCTCACCTGTCATGTTTCAATTGCTCTGCAGACAATCGGTGTCTCCCTATCGAATAGTGCAGATCTACAACATCTCTATCATCACAGAAAGTTCTACGGTGTAGGGCTGCTCTGGGGGCAGAAGCTGCGAGCTGCATGGGAATGGAGGTAGGAGGTAGGCTGTAAAAAGCTCCATGAAGCCGGGCGTGGTGGCGCACGCCTGTAATCCCAGTACTTGGGAGGCTGAGACGGGAGGATCACAGGTTGGAGGACAGTCTCAGCAACTTAGCGAGACCCTCAGCAATTCAGCGAGACCCTGTTTAAAAAATATATATATATATAGGGCTGGGGGTGTAGCTCGGAGGTAGAATGCCCCTGGGTTCAATCCCCAGCACCACACACCCAAAAAAAGTTCCATGACATAGGTGCAGAGCGACAAGCCCCATCCGCCACCATGGCAGAGGCCCGTAGTCACTGTTGGTGAAGGATTTCATAATTTGCAAAATCTTGCTGAGACCATTTGCTGTTTGAATACGTGCCTAGTGGGAATGTGGACTCTATCCTACAGATAAGGAAACTGAGGCCCAGGAGGGTGAAGAGCCTCACGCCGGGGAGGTTGGAGCCCCCTTTACTGCTCGCATTTGCAGAACGGTGCCCTTGGAAGCCAGGTTCTCTCTCCCTTGATCAGGAAGTGCCCGCATCGAACGCACGCCTCCGCGGGCACCTTGGCATTGGTCTTATAAGGTTCTTTAGCTACTTAGGAGGCTGAGACAGGAGGATTGTAGGTTCAAGACCAGTCTCAGCAATTTAGCAAGACTCTCAGCAACCTAGCAAGAACCTGTTTCAAAATGAAAAAAATATACAGGGCTGGAGGTGCAGGTCGGAGGTAGAATGTCCTTGGGTTCAATCCCCAGGACCATAAATTAAAAATAGTTCTTTAGCCTTGGAGTCAAAGCTGTGGGTTGAGGCCCGTGATTCTCTGTTTCGAATCTCACAGGGGACACTGACCCGCGGTCAAGTTTGAGTGTCACTGAGTGGAGGTGAGTGTGCTGCTTCAGCCCAAATGCTGGCTGTGCACCCTTGGGTTAGCTTCCTCTCCTCTCTGGTCTCTGTGTCCCCATCTGCAGTATGGGCATATCAGCAGCACCCGTGCCTTGGGGTGGTGTGGATGGGCGGAGAGCGTGCACAAGGAGCAGAACGGTGCCCGCACTGAGCCCCAGCAGATGTTGTCTGGTGACATATTTCATGGGGTAGAAGCGGCCCTCAGTCGCCCGGCTCATTCAGATTTCTGATAGTATATGCGGGCTGAGAGTTTGTCTTGTAACAGGTTTCTCAAACTTCAGCAAGCCGCGCATCACCCAGGGATGTGGTCGAAATGAAGATTCCGATTTAGTAGCCGTGGGGTGGGGGAGCCTGCACTTCTAGCAGGCTCTTGCGGGGAGGTGATTACTGGTCCACGGACCACACTTTGAGTATGACTCGGATCCAGCGTTTTCAACTCTCACGAGGGCTGCAGGGTGAGACTGCGAAGGTCAGAGGCTGCCCCTGGGGAGGTGGTGGAGCAGAGCGTAGGACTCCCAGCCTGTCCATCTCTGCCCAAGGCCAGTCCTGGAGACGCGGTTTGGACAGTTTCGTACCCACTTCCTGGTTTAGACCGGGTCCTTCCCTCTCTACCCTCCGCATCCACCCAGCCAAGCAGGACACTCGGTATTCTGCCGGCCTTTCTGGGGAAGGCGGGGAGAAGCCCAGACCCATTTTCCCAAATGAGTGAATATATATATATATATATTTTTTGCGGTACTGGGGATTGAACCCAGGGGCATTCTACCTCCGAGCTACACCCCCAGCCCTATTTTTTATTCTTTATTTTGAAACAGGGTCTCATTAAGTTGCAGAGGGACTCACTAAGTAGCTGAGGCTGGCCGCGAACCCAGATCCTCCGGTCTCAGCCTCCCAAGTACTGGGATGACAAGCGTGCACCACCACGCCCGGTCAAATGAGTGAATTAATGGCACATCTGTCCTTGGGACTGTGGGTTTGCCGGTGTTTAAAAATGGAGAAATGACATTAAATGGAGGAATTTAAGGAAACCAGGACAAGGTTGTGCTGATGAAGTTGGCCAACCATCGCTGCTGTTGATGTGAGTGAGCACTGGTCAGAGAGTCTCCATCTAGCCCCAGGGACGGCTGGCTCTGGCAGAGTTGCACTGGGGCCCTGCCTGCTCTGGGGCGGCATGCCGGGCCACCGTTCTGGGCGGGCTGGGCGTGCTGCAGGCCATGCAGAGGGAGCCCCAGCGTCTCCCCAACCCACAGTCTCGCTATCGCCAGTGTCTGGTGTGCAGCCAGTCTCAGACTTGAAGGCCCTGCTCCCTTGCAAAGGGACGAGACAGGACTGGGTGAGAACAGGCGAGATGCGCTCATTTCCAGAATGAATAAAGAACACTTTTGGGAGAGAAGAAAAATCCCTCTTGTTCCCCTCCCCTGGCATGCATGTGCACGCATACACACACACACACACACACACACACACACATGCACACACACGCGCGCACATGCTCTGTCTGCCTCAGCCTGCTTGTGACCATCAATCAGTCCCTGGCCAGTTGCCGTTTGCAGGCAGAGAGTTCCCTACAGATGTGCTCCAGGGCTGGGAGAGGAGGAGAAGCCGGAGCTGGGGGCTGGGGAGGGAGGGAGGGAGGGGCAGCAGAGGGGCCTTCAAAGAGTTAAAACCTTGCCTCGCCAGACTGCGAATTCTCCACGACTCTTCCCCACCCTGCCCCCCTCAATCCAGCCAAACAACAGCTTGACATTTTCCATCCTTCACGAGAAAGACAAAGACGGGAAGATATTCCCATGATCCCTTTCTGCACGCCTAACCGTGAGCTCAGGTGCCGTAGCGTTTGCCCTGTGCCGGCCCCATCAACATGAAGGGCAAACTCATCCCTTCTGCATCTCTTTCTCGCCGCGGCTTGATTAATTGGCTGGCGACTACGCCGCTAGAATACCTAATGCCTCTCCTTCCCCTATTCTTCCTTGGCAGTTTTTTTTTTCCTCCCTTGCTCCATTTACATATACTTTATATTCCATAATTTTCACCCAAAAAGAAAAAAAGAGAGAGAGAGAGAAAGAGAGAGAGCACGGGCCCATCTCAGTAATTTGATGTAATGATGGCATGTCACCAAAAAGAGGAATTAGAAAAATCTGTAGGTATTTAATTTATTCCTGTTTTTTTCAAGTAGATCTCTCTGAGCGGAGCATTAATATTCATGGGCAAGGGGAAAAAGTATACTCGATAGGAAAATTCCAGATTTTTTTTTTTAGGGGGAGGGAGAGGTGGCTAAATTCGATGCATTTTTAAGCACCATTATTTACCTAATAGTACTGAGCCCCCGGCCTCGGTCCCTCCCCGGGGTCGGGCCTCCTGGCCTCCGAGGGTGTGTGTGGGGCTCACACCCATGCTGTGGAAGCAGGAAAATTGGGCCCTGTGTTTCCCTCCCCTCCTGGGAGGACGCGAATAAAGAAGAAAAACATAAATCAGGGCCTTTTCCACGTCCCCAGGCTGGGGCCTGGGTGTCTTTCCAGCCCCCCTCGTCTTCGGCTGTCACGGTGTCCTGGTGGCTCTGTGGGGAACACAGTTCTCTGAGGCTTCTCGTGGGGCCACCGTCTCCCGGTTAACTGGGGTTCAGGTTTTGTGCTGTTAACTGCTTGGTTATCAGAGGCAGTGTGGAGTTAAGCCCTAATCATGCCAGTTGCGGTGGCACACACCTGTGATCCCGGTACTTGGGAGGCTGAAACAGGAGGATTGCAGGTTCAAGGCCAGCCTCGGCAACTTAGCAAGACCCTCAGCAACTTAGCAAGACCCTGTTTCAAAAAATTAAATAAATAAGCCAGGTGTGGTGGCGCACGCTTGTAATCCCAGTACTTGGGAGGCTGAGACAGGAGGATCACAGGTTCACGGCCAGCCTCAGCTATTTAGTGAGGCCCTCTGCAACTTAGCGAGACCCTGTTTCAAAATAAAGAAGAAAAAATAGGGCTGGGGGTGTAGCTCAAAGGTTGAATGTCCTGGGTTCAATCCCCAGTACCACAAAAAAATTAAATAAATAAAATAAAAAGGGCTGCGGGTGTCACTCGAAGGTAGAAAGCCCAGTGCTCAATCCCCAGTGCCAACCAACCAACCAACCAACCAACCCGGATCCTCCAGTGTCAGCCTCCCAATCACTGGGGTCGACTACTTTTTCTTTACATTTTTTTGTTGATGTCAAACTCCCATACAATAACGTGTAGCACGTTGGATAGTGTACCAATATTCATACTTTACCTGAATCAAAATATAGACATGTTGATGTCTGATAAGGAATTCTTATGCTCCCCACAAGTAAATATCCCCTCTCCCAAATAACCATCTTCTAGTCGGGCGTGGTGGTGTACGCCTGTAATCCCAGTACTTGGGAGGCCGAAACAGGAAGATTGCCAGTTCCGAGGCCAGCCTCGGCAACTTAGTGAGACCCTCAGCAACTTGGCAAGACACTGTTTCAAAATAAAATATAAAAATAGACTGGGGGTGTAGCTCAGAGGTAGAACGCCCCTGGGTTCAATACCCAGCACCATATGAAAGAGAGAGAGAGAAAGAGAGAGAGAGAGAGAGAGAGAGAGACAGACAGACAGAGAGAGAGAGACAGAGAGACAGAGAGAGAGAGAAAGAAAAAAAGAAAGAAAAGAAAGGAAGAAAATAGCCATCTTCTGACGTGTAGTACCATGGTGTAGATTTGCTCATTCTTAAAGATTATGTAAATGAAATCATACCGTATATATTTGGTTTTTCCCCCAAAACATTAGGTTTTGGAGTTTGATCCGTACCCTTATGTGTAGCCATTGTTCATTCTTATTATTACTGTGCAGTATCTCAATGTATAAATAGACCTGAATTCAATTATCCATTCTCCTGTTGATGGACATTTGGACTATTTCCAGTCTGGGCTGTTATGAACCAGGCTGGCATGAACATCCTCCCACAAGCCTTCCGGGAGATGGGCAGCCTCACTGTTCCTGAGAAGGTACCAGAAATGGAACATCAGGCCGGAGGGTAAGTGGACACTTAGCTTCAGTGGGAACCGCAGTGCCCGGGCTTCCGGTGGCTCCCCACTTGTAACGATTCTTGGTGTTCTTGTCATTTTTTTTGCGGTACTGGGGATTGAACCCAGGGGCATTCTAACGCCGAGCTACACCCCCAGCCCTATTTTTTATTCTTTCTTTTGAAACAGGGTCTTACTAAGTTGTGGAGGGGCTCACTAAGTAGCTGAGGCTGGCCGTGAACCTGTGATCCTCCGGTCTCAGCCTCCCAAGTACTGGGATTACAAGTGTGCGCCACCACGCCAGGCTTGTTCTTGTCATTTCTGGTACTTTTAACTCATTTTGTCACATGGGTAGAGCAAGAGGAAACCCTAGGAGAGACCAAGCAAGGAGGAAAAAAAAAAAGATGCTAACTAAGAGAATCAGAGAGAGAGGGAGAGAGAGAGAGAGAGAGAAGAAAATAGAGCCCGAAAGAACCAGAGAACTACAGGTGGAAATTCAGACTGAAAGAAACACTCAGAGTGAGCTCAGTGGACAGGAAAAGCAGGTCTGGAAAAGAAAGAGAGAAGACACAAGAGAAAAATGAAAACACGATGAGGTGGGGGAGGCGGAAGTGGAGGACGAGGCTGGGGCGGTGCTCACCGACGGGCAGAGGGGAGGCGAAGGGCGGAGGGAGCCCGACCCTGGGAGGCTGGCCCTGGGAGGAGGCCACGCACGCAAATGGGTCTCTTGGTATTTTATGAAACATGGCCTTTTTTTAAAAAAGCACTTCTTGATATTTTTATGTTTATATGTTTTAACTTGGGCCCGGCCTCATGGAAAATGCATGAGGAATAAGTGGTTTCTGGGAATGTTTTATACATGACCGGGGAGTTGCAAGGCTGCAGAGGTGGCAGAGGGAGGGAGGCTGCCGACCTCTCCTTCCGTGGGCCTCCCTGTCCTGGAGGGGCTCCGGCGGGCCCGGCAGGTGTACAGGGCGGACGGTACACCTCTCAAGGTCACGGGGAAGGCAGCCGAGGCTGGTCGACCAGCTGGTGCGACTGGGACCTGCTCCCGGCTCTGCTGACTCTGGACTTTGAAAATCCCCATCCCTCCCCCGAGCCTCCATTTCCCCCTCTGCACCATGGGGTGCCCACAATGCCACTTTGGGGAGAGCTTGGTCTGACCTGGGGCCACAGGGACCACAGGGTTCTAGGAAGATGGGAGAATGAGCAGTTTAAAGCAGAGCATGGAGCCAAGCGTGGTGGCGCACGCCTGTAATCCCAGTACTTGGGAGGCTGAGACTGCAGGTTCGTGGCCAGCCTCAGCAACTTAGTGAGACCCTCGGCAACTTAGTGAGACCCTGTTTCCAAATAAAGAATGGAAAATAGGGCTGGGTGTGTAGCTTGGAGGTAGAATGCCCCTGGGTTCAATCCTCAGTACCGCAAAAAAAAAAAAAAAAAAAAAAAAAAAAAAAAAAAAGCAGACCATGGAGCCAAGTGTGGTGGTGCGTGCCTGTAATCCCAGTACTTGGGAGGCTGAGACAGGAGGATCACAGGTTCCAGGGCAGCCTCAGCAACTTAGTGAGACCCTCGGCAACTTAGTGAGACCCTGTCTCAAAATAAAAAATAAAGAGGGCTTGGGGGTATAGCTCAAAGGTGGAGTGCCCTGGGTTCAATCTCCAGTACCACACAAATTGAGAGAGAGAGAGAGAGAGAGAGAGAAAGTAAGCAAGAAACAAAGAAAAAGAGAAAGAAAGAAGGATAGAAAGAGAGAGAGAGAGAAAGAAAGAAAGGAAGGAAGGAAGGAAGGAAGGAAGGAAGGAAGGAAGGAAGGAAGGAAGAAGGAAGGAAGGAGCGTGGGAAGCATGATGACTCAGCGAGGTCAGTAGAGGTCCAGCCGGCCTCTCCTGCACCTGGTCCCCCAGGACTCGGGACTTGGGCCCACCGTGTCGCCTGTCTCTGTCCTCTGCTGAGTCCAGCCGGGGAGCCGGGCACGGCTCCGCATTCCTGGCGCCCACGCGGGAGCTGGCCCGCAGGAGGTCCGCAGCAACGCCGGCTGCTCTCTCCAGCAGGTGACGTTCAGAAAGCTTGGTGCTCGATTATTCCAGTAGCTGGCAAGGTAGAGTCAAGTTGGAGCCTTCCAGAACTTCCCTTCTCGAAGGTAGACCTGGTCTCTTTGCAAGGGCGATGGCGGCCTGTGTGGAAGCGTGAGTCTGGGTGTGGAAGGAAGTCAAGGTTTCCATGGAGCCCGACACACTCACAGCCTCACGAGCGTCCTTCACGCTAAAATCGGCCAGGATCCTGGACAGGACACGAAGAGGCAGGGGCAGGAGTGATTCCCTTTCCTGCGCTGTCTCTGGTCTCCTGCGGGACCCTGGGCAGGTCGCTACCCATTTCTGGGCCTCAGTTTGCTCATCTACAAACTGGGGTTGGGGTGAGGAAGGGTAGGAAGGGGGATCTTCCAGCCCCCTTCCAATTCCGAGCGTTGACCAGCTCCGAAGCGAAGCTGCTCTCGGCAGGCCGTGGCCCCCGTCACGGATGTGCAGACGAGCACACTCGCGCAGAGAGCCATGCTCTCTCGCACACAGGAGCCTTTTCAGAGCACATCAGGGGAAAGGAAGGGGCAACGCTTCTAGAAGGCCTGCTACGAAGAGGCAAGAGCCAGTCACATCCGGCAACGCCGGGCGTGGTGGTGCACAACTGTCACCCCAGTACTCTGGAGGCTGAGACAGGAGAATGGCAGGTTTGAGGCCAGCCTCTCAGCAACTTCGCAAGATCCTGTTCCAAAACAAAAATAAAAAGGGCTGGGGGTGTAGCTCAGAGGTGAAATGCCCCTGGGTTCAATCCCCAGCACCCCCCACCACACACACACACACACACACACACACACACACACACAATCATTTACTAAGCAAACTTTTCTATGCCTAAAATTTAAGAAAGAATAATCACTGTGGTGTTTCATCTCACAAAGGAAAGGAACCACAAGTTCTGGAGGAAAATATAAAAAAAATGAGTGAAAGGAGAAATAATCCACTCACACAACAGGTGTTTATCCAACACCCACTTGGTGCCAATCACAACGCAAGGACACTGGGTTTCGATACAGCTTATATATATATAGATTACCTATATAATGGTAAGCGTAGAGTCTATAAAATTCAAATTCTGCAATTTTATTTGTTTTGATTGTATTCATTTTGATGTGAATGGAGCTGGTTCTTCCTAAGTCCACAGCTTACAGGCTAGCTTTCTTTTTTCTGATTATAAAAGTAATGCACAAGCCGGGCGTGGTGGTGCACGCTTGTAATCCCAGTACTTTGGGAGGCAGAGACCGGAAGATCTGGATTCGCGGCCAGCCTCAGCTCTTTCGTTCTCTCTCTCTCTCTCTCTCTCTCTCTTTCTCTTTAGTGAGGCCCTCCGCAACTTCGTGAGACCCGGTTTCAAAATAAAAGTATAAAAAATAGGGCCGGGGGCGTAGTACGGAGGTAGAACGCCTCTGCGTTCAATCCCCGGTACCGCAAAAAAAAAAAAGTAATGCACATGTTTGTAAGAGGAAGAAAGAAAGAGGGAGAGAGGGAGAGGGAGAGAGAGAAGGGAGGGAGGGAGGGAGGGAGGGGAGGAAGGAAGGAGAGATAATGAGAAAGAGAGAGAGGGAAAGAAGGAAGGAAGGAAGGAAGGAAGGAAGGAAGGAAGGAAGGAAGGGAGAGAGAGATGTAGCATAACCCACCACCCAGACTTCTTTCTGCGTATCCCCCCTCTCAACACACATGTGTAACCCTGTGCTCGGTGCTCCTGTACCTCCTGTCCCGTGGGCATTGTCCCCCACTCCACCACACACCCAGAGTGCAGAAGCCGCCCGAAGTCGGTCATTTTTGTCTGTTCAAATCACTGCTTTCTGTTCCGAGCTGGAATGCCACCTGTCACGCAGGGCCGTCGATGCTCCCTAAGTAACAAAGCTCTGTGTTATGGGAAGAACGGATTAAAGTGGGATTCCGTGGAGCTCACAGCGACGTCATCTGCTCTTTAAAAAGTATCGACCCGTCATCCGTATTTTCTAGCATGATGAAATTGTCCACCGGAACGTAACTGACGATTCCTTCACAGTATCACATCATATTGATAAATCATCATTAATTCAGTCCCACACTGTGGCCATCGAAATAAATAAACACTTCCAGAAAGATCCTGGTAGCTATTCCCTACACGAATGCACGCTCGCCTTCTTGGAATAAATTTCCAGAAATGTAAAGAAGGGGTCAAAAAGCAGGTACCTGGAATGGAATATTATTCAGCCATAAAAAAGGAATCAAGTACTGATCCATGCTGCAACATGGAGGAGCCTAGAAAACATGGTAAGTGAAAGGCGCTGGGCATCAAAGATCACTCAGTCTGTTTCTCTGGAATTCCAGAAGAGCTCTTGGCAGCGTGAGGGCGAGGCTGGTCCTCTGAGGGCTGGGAGACTGTGTTCCAGACCCCTCTCCTGGCTCCTGGTGGCCTCAGGCATGCATTGGTGTGCACAGGGCCACCTTCGCGCTGGCCTTCACACCGTCTTCCCTTTATGCGTGCGTCTCGGTGTCGGTGTCCAAAGTCCGCTTAATATATATAGACACAGTCACGCGGGACCAGGGCTCACACCCATGACCTCATCCTAAGTCCATCATCTACAGAGACCCAGCTCTAAACACGACCCGTTCATGGGCCCTGGCGTTAGGACTTCAACATGCTTCTTAGTGGGGACACAATTCAAAGCCTCACCCTAACCCAGACACACGCGACAGTCCATTGAATGACAGGGCCAGGAGCCCAGAGGCTCAGCCAACGGACGAGTCTAATCTTTTTGGTTAAAATTTTTTTAAGTTTTTCTTTTTTTTGTGGTGCTGGGGATTGAACCCAGGGGCATTCCACCTCCGAGCTGCACCCCCAACATTTTTTATTTTTTAATCTGGAAACGGGGTTTCATTAAGTTCCTGAGAGCCACGCCAAGTTGCTGAGGCTGGCCTCAAACCTGCGATCCTCCTGTCTCAGCCTCTCAAGTGCTGACATTAAAGGTATGCACCACTATGCCCAGCTTTTTTTTTTTTTGGTGGTACCGGGGATTGAACCCAGGGGCGTTCTACCTCCGCACTACAACCCTGGCCCTATTTTTTATACTTTATTTTGAAATCGGGTCTCACGAAGTTGCGGAGGGCCTCACTAAGTAGAGAGAGAGAGAGAGAGAGAGCTGAGGCTGGATGCGAACCCGGATCCTCCGGTCTCCGCCTACCAAGTACTGGGATTACAAGCGTGTGCCACCACGCCCGGCTTACGCCCATATTTTTTAAAAGTTTAAAATCCTCCCTTCCTTCCTTCCTTTCTTCCTTCCTTCCTTCCTTCCTTCCTCTCTCCCTCCCTCCCTCCCTCCCTCCCTTCTTTCCTTGGTGCCAGCGATGGAGCCCAGGGCTTGTGCGGACCAGGCAGATTCTCCACCATCGCACTCGATCCCCAGCCCCGGATTTCCCTTCCTTTCTTTCTTTTTTTAACCAACGCACATCACTGCGTGTGGCTCCGGTATCTTGGTTCGTGCCCCGTGCGCTGGTCATCTGGGGCGATTATCGCCCCCTCCTTCAGCTCCTTCTGTTTAGAGCCCCGAGCTCCTCTGGGATCCATCGATTCTGACCCCTTCGCTTCGGAGTGAGAAATGGGGACGAGATGGGGACGCCGAGGCCCAGCTGGGGAACGTCCATGTCCCTCGCCCGCGGGGAAGGTGGAGGAGCGGAGCCCGCGTCCCTGGGCGTTCCTGGGCGTCTCCCTGGCATCCCGCCCCCGGGTCGCGGCCTGTGGCGGCCGCAGAAGCTGTGGCTGTGCAGTAGCCAAGCTGAGAGAGGCTTGCAGGGAGGCGGAGAGGAGCTGGCCGGGCTGGGGTGCCTGGTGGCTGGGGAGGCGTGTGACCTGTCCTGGGGAGACCAGCGCTTGTGAAAACCAACACAATTCCCAGAAAGCGCGGGAGAGGAAGCTCGTGCCGCTGCGGAGGGTGACGGCGGGCGGAGGCCGGCTTCGGTGCCCACTAGCCGAGACCCCTGGGCATTTAAGGGGGCAGCCAGGAGGGGATGAGGAACCGTCCTCTCTGCTGCTGGTGCCAGCTGCCCGTCCACAGGAAGCCAGCACGTCAGCCTTCCTGCCCGGCGACGCCAGCCCAGAGGTGCCAAGACACCAGGCGCGGCAAAGCCAGCTGGCAGCGTAGCGCAGAGCCAATGGCCGCCCGGCCGGCCCATCTGCTGCTCGCTGCCAGCTGCGTGCCTGTGGGAGGCGGGCCGGCGGCCCATCCGAGTGGCCGAGGTGCCAGCCACCGGGTGCTCCGGGCCAGCTGGCAGGCTGGCAAGACTGGGCAGCACACCCATCTGCCCGGCGGCACCAGATGAACGTGCAGGGGAACTGTGCCCGGGGTCTGGGGTGCCAGGCTGCCTGGAGCTCCAATCACGGGAGGCCCTGGGTGTCCTCTCCCCACGCCCCTCGCGAGGGCGGCGAGGCTGACGTGAGCCCAGGGAAGGGTCGGGAGGGTCTGAGTGGCGTGGATGGCGAGGGAGGCAGAGCCCTAGGACGTGGTAAGACACATCGGTGTGACACATAGGTGGTTTAGTGCTTGTGCTGATGGCCGGGGTCTGAGCCACGGCGCTGACACACACTGGCCACGTAGCTCGGGCAGCACACTTCAGCCTCCGTCTTCTCATCTGTGAAAGGGGAAAGCAGTGTCTGCTTCGCTGGGCCAAGGCGCGGAGGGAGTCAGAGGTGCGGAGGCCACGGCTCCACGGGACGGTTCCTATCGTCCGCACCGTCTCAGAGTCGGAAGACGAGTGCGTGTGGGCTCCGCGGGGCGTCGAGAGCCGCGATGCCAGTCCATCATTTTAAAGTCGGGGGACCGAAGTCCAGAGTGGGGAAGGGTTGTTTTCAAAATCGACACCGTGCTGAGAGTGTCTTGGGGTGCAGGGCTCCTGACACCCTCCCTGGTCCCTTTCCCCGACGCTCCCCTGGGATACAGGAGGCAACAGGAAAGCAGGCCCTGCAAGACACCGCCCAGGCTCTCCGCACGCGCGGCCTGCTGGGCGCCGTGTATGTTTGTGAACACACGCGCGTGCATATATGTGCCTGCTTCTAAGTGTTGACTTCTGTCCCTGCATGTCTGCGGTGTGGACGTACATGTCCCAGTCTCCAGGGCAGAGCCCATGTCTTGTGAAAGAACACCTCACCCGTCCACACCGGCCTCTCTAGAAGCCTCGGATACCATATCCAGAGAGGTGTGACACCCCTGGGCCCCGGGCTTAGAACAACAGCGGGAACGTAGCCAGCACTCTAGCTGTGAATGAATGAATGAATGAATGAATGAAATGAAACCTCTGTTCAGTGGCGTCTGGCGCCTTTAATTTGGTGGACCAGGATTCTCATTGTCCACGCAACAACCAGTCAGAGCGAGGATGTAAATGCTTCCCGTCCTCTCTCCCAACCAGCCCCTCGCGACCCTCGCTCGGAGCCTAGTGACTCTGAGTTTGCACATAGTACTGACAAAGGTGGTCAGCTGATCTTTTGGTCTGCAGATTGGATACCACAGATAAAAAAAGGGAGGAACGCTGGGCATGGTGGTGCATACTTGTAATCCCAGTACTTTGGGAGGTGGAGACCGGAGGATCTGGGTTCACGGCCAGCCTCAGCTCGCTCTCTCTCTCCCTGTCTCTCTCTCTCTCTGTGTCTCTCTCTTTCTCTACTTAGTGAGGCCCTCCGCAACTTCGTGAGACCCGGTTTCAAAATAAAGTATAAAAAATAGGGCCGGGGGTGTAGCACGGAGGTAGAACGCCCCTGGGTTCAATCCCCGGTACCACAAAAAAATAAAAAGAGGGAGGAACATCTGAATTTAATAAAACCAGATAAGCCGGGCGTGGTGGTGCACACCTGTAATATCAAGTACTTGGGAGGCTGAGACAGGAGGATCGCAGGTTTGAGGCTAGCCTCAGCAACTCAGTGAGACACGCAGCAACCTAGCGAGACCCTGTTTCAAAATGAAAAAAGTGGGCTGGGGGTGTAGCTCGGAGGTAGAATGCCCCTGTGTTCAATCCCCGGTACCACCCAAATAAATAAATAGATTAATAAATAAATAAGCAGATAACAGTGGCTGCCGCCTTCGTGGCCTGGGAAGAGAGAGGCGCATTTGGAGAGAGCCTACTCCGTGCACAATTCTGGGTGGTCTCTGGCCGCGTGGTGAGGGGGCGACCACCCTGCACGCTTTGCGGGGCCTCTCGCCTCTCCCTGGAGGATAAAGAATGCTGAGCGATCAGAGTGCTAGAGCTGAGATGGAGTTCAAGGGCTCCCGTCCAAACTATCAAAGACAGAGCACGTCGCGCAGAGATTTCCTTCCAAAGTGTAATTTTTAAAGTGGTAATTAAAGAGCGGCTCTCTTCCATCCATCAGGAAACTTGGCTCTCTCAAATGACGAGGTGCGGGAAGGTTAGGAGCTGCTAGGATCCGCGCCCTTTGCGTGGACAGAGGTGACAATTAGAGGACTTAGGGAGCACAGGGGAAGGGCGGGTGCTGGGGATCGGGCCACAGTCCTTTCCCCGCTGGATAGGAAACAGTCCCGGGCCACGTGTGTCCAGGAGGGGCAGTTTCCAAAACGATTTCACACCCAGTATCCACCCCTTATTTCCTGGACTTCTTTTTTTTTTTTTTTGCGGTACCGGGGATTGAACGCAGGGGTGTTCTACCTCCGCGCTACGCCCCCAGCCCTATTTTGAGACTGGGTCTCACGAAGTTGCGGAGGGCCTCACTAAGTAGAGAGAGAGAGAGAGAGAGAGAGAGAGGGAGAGAGAGACAGGGGGAGAGAGAGAGAGAGAGAGCTGAGGCTGGCCGTGAACCCGGATCCTCCAGTCTCCGCCTCCCAAAGTACTGGGATTACAAGCATGCGCCACCACGCCCGGCTTTCCTGGACTTCTTGTCAAGCTAAGAGGAGCCATATGCACATACGTATCTGCACACACAGGCATGCACGCAGGAATGAGGGCACGCTCAGGCACCCCACCTACACACACGTCCACACAGACATGCGCACACAGTGCGTAGTCAAGTCCCCTACTAAGATATTCAAGAAGCAGAAAGCAGGAAAGTAATTCCTTTGCAGAGAAGGACATGCGGTGCACATACACTCAGACCTGCACTTGCAAATGCACAGACACACAGAGCGGTGCACACGTATACCCTGGCTTACACACATACATCTGCACGCAGAAACACACACACGCACACGCACAGACACGCAAGGGCATTGCCCGTCCATAAACTCCGCATCACAAGTTTGCAAGGTTTTTATCACTATTTTAGGTGGGTCAGAACCCCAAATGATCCCGGGGTGATGACGACCATGAGGCAGGGTCCCCGTGGAGCCCCAGGGTTTCCTGGTCTTTGGGTCTGGCACTGCAGAGCCCTCAAAGGTCTTAGCAAGTTCTGAATACGCATGTGGCCGAGGAAAGGGTCCCAGCCGGGACCTGCGAGCCCGGGGCCCGTCCTGTCTCTGCCCCGCTCACTGTCTGAAGAGAACACAAGATTTAGCATTTGAAACCCAGACCCAGGCCTTACAAAATTCACCACTCGAAACAGCACATTTAATATACCTAAACCTAAGCCAGGCGTGGTGGCGCACACTTGTAATCCCAGTACTTGGGAGGCTGAGACCGGAGGATCCGGGTTCACGGCCAACCTCAGCTACTTAGTGAGGCCCTCCGCAACTTCGTGAGACCCTGTTTCAAAATAAAGAATAAAAAATAGGGCTGGGGGTGTAGCTTGGAGGTAGAATGCCCCTGGGTTCAATTCCCAGTACCACAAAATAAATAAATAAATGAATAAATGAATAAATGAATAAATACCTAAGCCTTGTTTTCCCCATCGATAAGATAGAGGTGACACTCCCAGCTGGATGGCTGCTGTTTATGAGTCTTGATGTGTTAAAGGCAGAGAAAACTGCAAGTGCCAAGGTCCTGTGGCACCAGGCTCAATGCCCTGTGGTCACCATCTCGGGATGAAGACGCCCACCGCGGCGGTCTCACACCCATCGCTCCGTCTTTGCTCATGAGGACCAGAGGGGCTGAGGGACTTGCCTGGGGTCGCAGAGCTGTTTGACCACAAAACACAGACGGCGAGCAGTCCGGACGGCAGAGAGGTGGGTGTCAGGCGCAGGGACACCAGACACACTCGGCAATCGAGGTGAATTACACTTTCATGAGATTTTTTAAATGAAGGTTAATGCAGATAAATCCCTGATGAACAGGTTATCAAGATTTTAAACAAAGACAGCATTAATATTACCAATTTTTCCTCTTGCTTCAGGCCCCAAGATGGCTCTTCATGGCACTTTATTAAAAAATTTTTAGACTTGGCTCATGGTGGATTTTTTTTGCATTAAATTTCATTTAAAAAAATTTCTGCATTGCAGTATTTAACTTGGGGAGGGAGTTTTTGGCGCCCTTTGAATTTTGTGCCTAAAACGTACGTCCAACTTGCCTTAGTCTAATCCTGGTCCTGCAGGTCTGCCAGCCCGAACCCCTTGTTCCTCCCCTGCGTTCATTCATTCATTCATTCAGTCATTCATTCATTCAGTCAGTCATTCATTTGACAAATATTTGGAATGCTCAAGCAAAGAAGCCGTGAACAAGACAGTCATGATTTCTGCGCTCTTGGAACTCGCAGTCCAGTTGAGGAGACAAATAGAAGTAAGAAAAATATCACATAAACAAATATAAGAATATAAATGTAGCACCCAGCAAAGAGGCAGTGCCAGGCAGCGAGAAGGGCAGTGGGCGGCTTCCCTGGGGCACTGGGGTTGCTTAGGGGGGAGTTAGCAGCTGGGAGCTATTAAAGGTACGTGACTAGAATGTTCCAGGCAGATGGAACAGCACGTGCAAAGGCCCTGTGGTGAGAACGAGGGGGTAGAGGAATCTAGGAAAACAAGAGGCTGGAGCGGCTGGCCAGCTGAGAGCCAGGAAGAGTGGAGAGGAACCGGGCTGGAGACGGCAGCAGGACTCAGAGCCACGTGGGGAAGGACCAGGCGATAGGGAGCCGCTGGAGGGTCTGGAGCGAGGCGTGGCATTACCAGAGTTGACCTTGGTAGCCATCCGCTGGCTGCTGGGGGGAAGGGAGCTTGGCCTTGGGGAGAGAACCCAGGCTTCCCGGGTTTCTAATCTGCCTCCCTCCTCTCGCTGTGCAGCCCGAGGGGAGTCCTGTAGCTCCCTCCCCTCTACAGTGAGATTTTAAAGAGATCCTCGGCGTGGGTCTCCATGAACAGCCTGACCTAGAGCGCGCGGAACCGTGGCCACAACTCTTTTTTTTTTAGTTTTTTTTTTTTTTT
>PVJS01042598.1:0-17437 GCA_004027185.1 Glis glis
TTCTCTCTCTCTACCTAGTGAGGCCCTCCACAACTTCGTGAGACCCGGTTTCAAAATAAAGTATAAAAAATAGGGCTGGGGGTGTGGCATGGAGGTAGAACGCCCCTGGGTTCAATCCCCGGTACCGCAAAAAAAAAAAAAAAAGTGGACGACCTGTCACCACCCACTGTCCACTCTTGTGGAGACACCCCTCTTCACACTCACCAATGCATAAAAGAACCTACAGTATTTCCAAAACTTTCACCATTTAGTTTCCAAGGTAGCCACCGAATTAGAGTGGGTTTAACCAAGGATCTAAAGCTTCCCCTTTTGGAAATGTGTGAAGCATCCTATTTATAAATGACTCTGATGATGCAGCAAGAGACATTTGGCTCCCAGATTTTATTTTGGTTTTGATCATGTTGGATTTTGATAACTTTGTCATCAAGCATAATTAAGAAAATAATGTAATTATGGAGTACATAGCACAGGTGAAACATAATTATTTGGACTGCCAGGAAATGAGCTCTTAGAATCAAAGTAGCAGTTTGAGGGGGATTAGGAACCTATGTACCATCCTCCTCTGATTTAGTGGTGCTGTCATGTATACTGGGCTGAATCTAAGCCAGCCATAAATCAATCAGGAAGCTAAATCCCAGGACAAGGTGGATGAAACCCCAAGAACTTATCTTGTGCCTTGAATAGCCAAGGAAGCTCCATAAAAGGTTAAGAGTTAATGGATTGTCAGAGAAAAGATAAAAAATGAAAATTTCAGTATTTTCCCCTATCAAGTGACCTCCCCTTTCTTTGGCCCTATCTCACAAGAAGATATAAGGCATAGTTTATAACAAAACAGTAATGAGAGAGGTAAAATCCTGTGGTCAGCCATGTACAGTTTGAGAGCAGGAGTTGATGCCATGTGTGGCACAAAGTAAGTGTTCAATTAAATAGGAGAATTGAGCTGTTCATTCTAGACCAACCTAAGACTGGGCTGGGATCCAATTCCAATTGAGACCTGACCCAGAGATTGCAAATAGTTCTGGATTTTTCCTCCCCTACAGCCAAGCAATTCTGGAAGTTGGTTCAGAAACCCAGTCTGCAGGGGATAACCCCACAGAAAATGAACAGGCAACAATGAGACATGTTGGATCCCATGTGTTTTTGCCATCAGACAGGATTAACATTTGTACCAAGTTTTCCAGTAGGAACTTGCTTCAGTGTACACAAATAGCAGAAGTACGAGGGATGTGGGAAAAGAAGAGAGCGGCAGGAATCTTTGGAGCACGTATTGAAGGCTGCTCGGGTCTGATACAAATGAGCTTACTTTTGGGTTTTGATCTTAGCTTCACCTAGAAAGGGAAATGCCTTTCTATTTGGCCTGTTTACAATTTTTAAACTTATTTTGTCAATATTTTATAATATTTAAAACAGTATATAATGAGGACTCTACGTCTCTTGCAGCAAAAAATAATTAATAATCGTTGGCACTTAATGGCACTTTTCATCATTAAATCTCTTTGTAGACATTAATTAAGGGAAAGATCCTTCATCTTTTTAGAGTTGCTGTTATGCTGGTGTCATTGCATTTCATGAATATCAGCTGCTAGGGGAAGGGAGATATGTAGAATCCAAACACAAATCTGCTGAAGATTTACTTGATAGGTAAAAAGCCTTTGTGTGCTTTCCATTGTGCGTTGTCCCTTAGATTAGGTTTGTCAATAACTTTTATTCATGACTGTATCTTAAAATCTCCTTTTCCTTTGATTGCAGCTACTGTGATATTGTATTTAAAACCCAAATGTTTTATTAAGCATTTTGAATTATTCAAATGTAAAATCTTCATGAATAAAGGCACCCAAAGTACTGGTGTTTATAGAGAAATAGTCCAGCTGTCAAAGTCAGACCAGCCTCCTGGTGTTTTTTTTTTTTTTTTACTCTAGAAAGTAGGAGTTTATTTGGCAAAAGAGATGAGCCTTTTGACCTTCCTCCTTCCTCACTCAAAAGGGACAAAATCTTGTTTACCTCCAGGACCAAATTTAGCCTTAAATGACCCTCCTTCCCTGAGAAGTCTCTCCCCACTTGATTCTGATGTCTAGAATCTTAAGGGCATCCTTATCTGCCTCCTGTTTTTCATATAGCAGAGCTGCCCAGGCCAGGAGCTTCTACACTCAGGTGTATTTACCTCCTTCAACCCTGTCTCAGAGCCTCACTCTCCTCCCACTTTAGCGCCTTCCTCCATCAACAGGTACTTCCCTTTCATCCTCCAGCAATAAATTTTTTTAAATTTCTTTCCCATCCCTCTAACTCCTTCCTCACTGTAATTTAAATGCAAAGTATGTTTGTTGTATGCATCCCTTGTGGGTTCTCTTTGGTCCTTCTCTTCATAATGGGCTTCTCACTTGAGTAGCCTTCTAGGAGAGTAGCCTACATCATTATCTGAATTTCCCCTCCTCCCACCCACTCTTTCTTATTTTATTTTATTTTTTGCTGAATTGAACCCATGGATGTTCTACCTCCAAGCTACACCCCCAGCCCCATTTTATTTACTTTTTTAATTTTGAGACAGGATCTTGTTAGGTTGCAGAGAGCCTCGCTAAGTTGCTGAAGCTGGTCTCAAACCTGTGATCCTCTTGTCTCAGCCTCCCAATTACTGGGATTACAGGTGTGTGCCATCCCCCTTGGCTTCCAACCACTCTGTCACTGATGCTGACTTCTTTCTGCCCTCACAGCTACATGAACTATGACCTTGCAACCCCACAAGGGAAACCACTGGTCATTTTATTGCTGGCTCCAATAGGTGCCCTACACTCAACATCTGCTCCCTGGGCTCCTTTAGGATGCTTCTGTGCTGGTCCTCCACATGCCCGCTGCAAGCTCCTTTTAAGTCGTTGTTCAGGGCTCTCCTCTCCCCCCATTTTAATGTTGCCAGTGATTCCATCCTGTGACTTCTAATTACTGCCTCCTTTCTCCCCAGGGACTTCATCTAGCTAAGGCTTCAACCACCATCTGCAACCATGAATTGAACTAGTTATATCCCACACTGCTCCAACTTTCAACACCTTCTCTCCTCTGCCCAGGATGTCATTCATTTCAAGACAGCCTGAATAGCTACTCATCAGTCTTCAAGACCTGGTTCAAAGAGAATTCTCACATTCCCTTTTTCCCTTTCTTTCTTCTTTCCTATATCCTGCTCTCCATAACCCTAACAGAGCAAGTCGCTCTCTTCTCAGCACTCCCATGGAATCTTACACATTTTTGTGTGCAGGGTGTGTGTGTGTGTGTGTGTGTGTGTGTGTGTGTGTGTCTATGTCTCAAGATTTTTAAGGAAAGGACTCCAGCTGAGTGATCTTTGCATTCCCAGCACATAGAAGAGTTACAGTAAATCAGACCAAGATGACTGTTGAAGATTAGAGAATTGGGAAAGAATAGCAATGTGGATTCAGTTCAAGGTGATTTTTTCTTTGTTTTACTCCCAGAGCAGCTGATGAGCAATGCAAAAGGTATAAATCAGACCAGAATTCTGGTCGGGAACGCAGCTCCCCATTGCTCCTCCTTGCATCTCACAGAGGCATGCCCGAATTTTGGTGGTATTGGCAGGCCACACGAAGTGCGATAGCTGCCATGCCAGAGAAGCTGAGAACTGTGAATTTTCTCCCTTTTATACCACATCCATGTCAGCACACAGAAAAATCATTTAGCGACATATAAGGGAATAATTCTGCAATGTAACTGGATGGGCCACGGATGAATGGCCACCTTCCTGGCCACAAAATGCCAGCGGTGCCATCGCTGAGTCAAACTTCTCTTTTCCATATTTGTGGTTTAGGGTCCAGGAATTTTCTATTATGCCCACTTAGCAGTTTTTCTTGTAATCATTGAATGAATTAGTGAGTAAAAGAGTCATGATCACCTGGTTGAAGTAATGCATCAACTATGTTATCTATTGCCCTGTCATCCATTCTCTGAGGAAGCAACTCTGCCCCACTGGGTCATAGCAAAGTTTCTCTTCATGGATTATTTGAGATAAACAGTTGTCTGAGACCACCCAGGGATATGAGTCTATGAAGAATGATTGAGCTGGAAGAATGGAATCCACTTTTTCTATCTCCCACTGTGATTTCAATATTACATCTGCTTCAGACTGCTTCCCATCCAGTTGGATAAGATTAATCCAACTGTGGTAACATGAATGATGATTTATTGTGATTCCATTAGCAAATTCTTTTATGAGGGATTTAGAGTACAGTGGATAAATATATATATGTGTTTGTGTATATGTATGTAAATTCATTCAGACAAACTCAATATTCATTCTATTTAAACTGAACTTTGCATCCGAAGAACTTTATTTTATATAGTATTACTTTGCAAAAAATATCAACAGAGCTATGGATCCTTCAGAAAGAATTTAATAACAACTTGACTGAATGTCTCCAGAGATATGAAAGAAATATAGCTTCCTAAGTAATGAATATTTATGGATGACCTTCTATATGCCAAGAGACTATTGGTCTTTGGAGGACTCGAGGAGCATACAGATGTATAGACAAGGCAAAACATACACACGTGAGACATTAGGAAAGGGTATTTTGAATCATGTGTTAGATTGTACATTCAGATCAAATGCTATAGGATAAGAATGCTATAGGATCAAATGCTATAAGATCAAATGTATAGGGTAAGAATGGTATGAGCATGACATGGTCAGCACATCACTGGAGAGCAGCGGGTTCTTGGACATCAGTTCTGGATTTAACTTCTGCTTTTGCCAATTCACTTTGACCTTAGACAGGGCTTAACTCATCTCCCTCCACCCTCAGTCTCCTTATCGGTAGGGGTGATTTATCTCTTCTGTTTACCTGCCAATTTTGCACCCTCCAGAGTTTTCTTCCATATAGAGTTGGCATCAGACAGAGCAAGTGGGGCAATATGAATACATAAATATTTAATTTGTTTACAATGATTATGACCAAATCAGAGGAAGATGAGCATCATCTCTTCCACAGAGGTTTTTGTGAACTCAGTCTCAGCTCAACTCCTGTATACAAAATTCAAAGCCACTCACTTAAGATCTGCTACTTCATCTGTCATTCAGATGCCTCCCAAACCCATCCCTCAACTTTCCCCAAAGGCGGAACAAGCATAATTGCATGATATTCCCATTGATTACTACTTATTTTTCACTTGAAAGTATAAAATTATAATCATGATGCATAGCCAATCAGGTGAAGACTGGGGGCATGTTTTCTAGGAGAAAGAAGCATTTATGCAAAGCTCTGAGGCAGAAACAGGTAGGACAAGTTCAAAGCAGGGGAAAAAAGCCTGGTATAGGTGAGACATGGGGAGTGATGAAGACAGTGGTAGAAGGGGTGGTCAGATGGGCAGGCAACAATCAGATTATGCAGGCCAAGTTAAGAAATAAGGATATTTTTTTCTAAGAGCAATGGAAAGCCATGGTATCCTTAAGGCGGTGGGATGACATGATTACATTCATGATTCAAGGCTCATTCTTACTGTTGGATATTTATAAGAGAGTAGGAGTGAAAGTATATTATATAGACCAGTCAGGAGGCTATTGCCATGTACTAAGCTGGAGGTGACAGTGCTTAGGCCAAAATTATAGCAATGTACTTGGGGC
Organism: Glis glis; assembly: GCA_004027185.1. Classification (NCBI taxonomy): domain Eukaryota; kingdom Metazoa; phylum Chordata; class Mammalia; order Rodentia; family Gliridae; genus Glis; species Glis glis. The sequence goes on from PVJS01042598.1 coordinate 5,618, forward strand.
AAAATGGAAGAGCTTGAGATATAGTAAGTCTAAACCTCTGATAAACATGTCACATTTAAAGAATGGAAAAGCCAGTGTGTCTGGGAAGTGAGTGAGGGATGCTTAACGGGAAGGTGAGTTCTGAGATTAAAACAGGAATCACACCAAAGAAGCAAAATTAGGAAGTTTGCTGTCACATTGGGGAGAATTTGTTTTAAAGTTGGGTGTTGGGCACAAGGGGGGAGAGAGAACCAGAGATGACTTGTTTCCAGATTTGAGGTTCGAATGAATTAGAGGTTGGCAGAATCATTTACTGAGATGGGGACGCACTGGGGAAGAATACATGTTGGGAGGTGACATCCAGAGTTTTGTTTTAGACTTGGTCAGATGATAATAGTAGATTCCTTGTGTGATTTGTCTGGACAAGAAAAACTAAATGCATATAAAGCACTTTCCCAATGAGTCTTGCACATAGTAAGAACTCCAGAATTATGTATTGTTCCCTTTATTATCAACATTCTTACTCATAGAACTATCTTCATCAAAGCATACGCTTAACCAAATGCAGTCTCATTTTACCACATCCTCACTCTCCCATAACTTACGGATACCAATACATTGTACAATGCATTTTGCAGAAAATGTCTGGTTGGTTTCTCTCTCTTATGCACATGCAATCAATTATTTTGTGAATGGAAAGGAAGTGAAGCAGAGGCAAGTGAAATTTACAAAGCCCCTATGCATCTGATTTCTTTTTCCACGAAGATTAAAGGTTTTTCACAGATGGATTGCATTCTTTCCATCATTAGTTAAGCCCATCTAAGTAAAAAAATTCTGCTCAGGAAAATATCCGAGAAAGGCGGGTCAGTTTGACACTGCAAAGAACTTTCCATCATATAAAATGAGAGTATCTGAGAGGAAGTAGGGGTAGAAGAGAAAAGCTGGAAACTTCCCTCCTCCCTCTACATCTGTCCCCATATCTGCCCACCACCACTTCATGATGATAAACAGTCATTCTCTTGATACATTCATAGGCCGAGAAAGGAGCAGCAACATAGAAAATAATTGCCAGGCGCAACACATCACTTTCGCTTGCCCTCAGGGTATGAAATGCAGCAGGACACCTTCTGTGAGTTGGCTGAAGGGAAGCAATTATTTAGATCCACATTCTTTGCCCACATCCCTGAAGCAGCAAGCAAAATGAATAACCAGTAAATGGATGTCACTTCCAGACAATGTGCCTCTAAAAATAAAAGCAAAAAAGGACAAACATCTATCTTGAGTTCAGTCCTGGATATTTCTGGACAGTGGGGAGACAGATATGGATGTAGTTTGCCATTCCTACAAAGAGCCAGGAAAGAAGGATAAATGGGGGTGGGGGAGGGATGCTACCTCAACTTTCTAAAGGTCAGTGGCTCATTAAAACACCAGGGAGCCATGTCTGGCCTCTCAGATGGCTCCCATGAAGATCGTCTCCCAGGGTTCACCACAGGAACTTTTCAGGATGATTCCAACGCGTCTGAAATCTCAGGTCTTCACGTGGTTGACACGGGCTGATCATTCATTTGCTCGGCAAGAAGCTGAATTTATCATTTTTAATTGACAAGAAAACTCTGAATTTAGTCAAAGCAAAATGTGAAGACTGAAGAGTTGTTGCAAATGCTATCAGGGAAGGTCCGTTTCTCAAAAGGGTATTTTGCTCTTAAGGAAGCCAAAATGAGGCAGGAACATTTCAGAATGTTTGTTTCTTTACGCAAATGTGCCTTGGCCCCCACATCACCTGGGCATCACGTGAAGTGACATTTCCTTTGGTAATTGCGCATTTTCTCTCAGCAGCAGAGGAAATGATGGCACGAGAGGCACATGATTGTCATCCCCTAAAGTAGTGCTTTTCAGGAAGCTTAATCCAGGACCCCCGGAGCCCAGATTTGTTTTCCTCTTCCTATGATAATGCATATCCCAAACTTAGGACTCCATAAAAGAACTAACATTCATGGGATCTTAAAAGCTCTATGCCACAAATATCTTAACATTTAAAACTGGGTGTCAAAGGAACCATTACTAGCAAAAGGGAATAATGTCGAACAGCCCCAGGATGCCATCCATCCTCAGATGTGGAAAGATGCTCTGCAGTTCTGGGCAACAATAGAAGAATAAGAAGGCAGGGGTAATTTGCATATGTAATATACATGATTGAATATATACACATGAACAGAGTCAAAGCTGTAGGGTTGAGAACACCAAGACAAAGTGGCGCATATGCAAAGAAATGACATTAAAGAATCACCGTTCCTCTCTTTTTTTTTTTAATTAGAGGAAAAGTTATTCATATTAAAATGTTAACCTGGGTCAAGCCTTTTTCCAGGGAGCTAACTATGCCAATCCTCTTAATTATAATCACGCCAATCTGGTACAATAAAATCTCCAGAATGCCTGCTTATGCATTGTTCAGGAGAGGAGATTGTATTATGTATGCTTCAGTGTACTGAACCGGAGGCTTATTTAAAGCTATAAATAGGTTCATGCTCAGATTATCACTTTTAAGAAAGACAAGAAACAGACCAAATAGACTCCTGCCTCCAACCTGCTGTGGGGATCCTCTCTCGAAGTTCCATGAACACAGCTCTGCTTTTAAGTTTCAAAACTTTATCTCAGGCCCCTCCTTTATAGCAGGATAGGATCTATGACAGTGGACAGTACCAGGAAACTAACAAAAGAGACAGGCAAAAACAGCCTGACATGGAGGGAAACACACTATAGCACATGAAGTACATACACAAACCTATAAGACTCAATCACTATCCCGGAGCATGAAAGGGAGGGAAGGGGGAGGGAATAGGGTGGGATTGAAGGGAGAGCTAAATGTGCAATGTGTGCATGTATGATGTTCATACCCTGACATATATCAAAATGTATAATTACAATGCACCAATAAATGAACATAAAAAGTTAAAAAAAACCAGCCTGACATTTCCTATAGGCTCTCCCTGGCCAATGATGGTCACTGTTCAGTCTTTGATTCAGAACCTGTGTGCATGGAAGGAAATCACGCAATTGCAGAATCTCATTGTTTCCTCTAGATCTTCTAATACAGATCCAGCCCCAGGGTAGACAGAGGCCCAGGATGCACAGGCTCCTAGGGAGAGTATTTATACCTTCCTGAACTCCATTCATCGTGTATGACCCAATAAGAGTCACTCATGGTTCATGAAGAACTAGGGAAGAAGGACTAACACCCCTGCCTCCAGAGACCTACATGATGTCTCTAAGGAGAGGGGGTGGGGAGCTGATGTGTTTTTTGATAACCCAAGTCTCTTGAGTCTCTGCCATATGCTTGCGCTTTATTAACAGCAAAGATTCTGTCAAAAGAATTCAGTAGGAGATAGATTAGCAAACTAGAGCTGACACACACAATTCTGAACCCAGAGGGACTCTGATGGAATCCTCTAGTCCACCATCTGCCCTAGGAAGGGCGACAGGGATGTCACCTGCACTGTTTTCTTAAAATAGGGAAAGCAGTTCCAGGATGTGTCCTTGGCTTTTATTCCATGTGCTCACTGTAAGAACTCGCTGTGCACAAAGCCCTGCTCTGTGATAGTGAAGGTGACCAGTACCCATGCTGGCTCCGGCTGAATGGTCCCACGGTGAAGTCCCTTGTTAATGTATTTGTATTACACCACCAAGATCTTGAGTAACCGGTTTTAGGGAAGGACTTATATCCTGATTCAGTTCCTGCACCTTTGTTTTGGGTGTTGTAAGAGAAACTGAAGGGAATTGTGTGTTAAAAAAGGCAGCTTTGACCTGCTCAACTTCTGAGAATTAATAGGGGAAATTGCCTGCCATCCATCGCCTCACGCCAGCATGCCTTCTGTTTAGCACAAATTAATGAAACTGATCCTTGAGGTACTGAATTTAAATGACTGAACTAAGGTGTCGCTTTCAAAAGTGAATGTTTAACTCCAGATGGCTTTTGTGGTTGTGTCTGTTGTTAAAGTTAAGGTTAAACCAGGGTCACATTTGCCGACCGACAGGGGGCAGATGGGAGCCAGCTGCCGAGTGAGAGAGCCAGCCGGTTTGCCAGTTGGAGCAGTGATAGGAGGCAAACAGCCCAGTGGAGATTCTATTTCCAGGCACATGACAGACCACTTCAGCTAGGTGCCACCGTGTTCCACTTCATCTACCCAGATCACCAGGATGAATCAGAAACTCTATAAGGAGAAAGCCCATACTGTCCCAAGAAGCCTGAGGGGCCAAGGATCGCACAGCACCCTCCCTACTAAGGTCCCTATGGCTATGGCTAAGGAGGAGAGGGGACAGGTTGAGGTGGAGACTAGGCCTGAAATGGTGTGAGAGGGAACTGTCATGAAGCATGGTTGATTCCATCAGACATCAGTGTCTCTCTAAATGGGATGAGGCCAGGGGATGTTTATATAAAAACATATGGATTGTGCTACCTGGGCTTGGAACCCTTCTGTCAAGAGGATTGCAGACTTCGTAGAACACGCCATCAAGCCAGAAGCACTTATTGTGCCAAATTTCTATTTCCCTATTCTCTATTGCTCTACTTTCTAGCGCATAGCAAAAAAAAAAAATCCAAGAATATTCAATATGAATCATTTCTTTTCTTCTCCAGCCCTAATTCCAACCTGCAGATTATTTTTCTGTTTTTCAAAGGAGTAGAACACATCAGGCCGGGAAGCACCTCCCGTTATACCCTACACATTTTCCTCCTGCTCAGGCCAAACCTGTGATTGCCTGCAGCCAGTGAGTGTTGTCTTAGCCCAATTTATGTTGCTATAAGAGAATATCAGAGACTGGCTAATTTATAAAGGAAATTAATTTATTCCACTCATGTATCTGGAGGCTGGAAAGCCCAAGATGAAGAGGCTACATCTGATGAGGATCTTGTTGCTATATCATCCCATGACAGAAGATCAGAAGATGGAAGGATAAAAGAGCATGAGAGAGAGAGAAAGATAGATAGATAGAGAGAGAGAGAGAGAGAAACTCTTTTATAACTCCTGCAATAATGACTAACCCATTCATGAGAGCAGAGCTCTTATAACCTAATCACCTCTTAAAGGTCCCACCTCTCAACACCGTTGCACTGGGGATTAAGTTCCTAGCATAGGGACTTTGAGGAACACACTTCAATCATAGGACATATATCTTCTGGAAGTCTGGATCTTTCTTACAGGAATGGACTGAGACTTGGAGTACGTGACAAGCTAAAGCAACTGTGAACATAAATCAAAGAGGAACAACTTTACACTTGGGTTCAAGTTTGTTCACTTAAGTTTCCAGATCCCCCTGCACCTGCCCATGGCCAGGACTGAAGGAGGGGAAGAAGCACCCGGATGGGCATGTGCATGTGACAGTGGCATGAACACTGGGTGGTGAGGCAGCCCGTGGATTATTCTAGCCTAAACCAGAACAGACTATGCCATGGGATGCCGGGGGAAGTTCCCCCTTGAGTTTGGTAAGATGGAGCTGCGGTGAATGGCACTCTTCCAAGTCAAGTGCAGTTTCTCTGCACTTGGTGATTTCCAGTGTGACTCATTTGTCTCAGCCACTGGACATCTGTGCCCACAAAAGGGACAGCACCCAGCCAAGTGTGGGCATGTTCTGATGAAATTTGGAATGAATGCAACAAATTTTTCATGCTCGGCTGATTTATTGGTAGAAAGTGAGATGTTGCCTAATGAAAACTATCCCAGAAAGCACAGGAAACATTTTCCTGGGATTGCTAGTGACTAAGCCGTTTACCTTTGCCTCTCGCTATGGCTGAAAAGAGAAAGAGATGACATGTGTAATATTAACACCTTACCTTGAATTGATTTTCTCTTCCCCCTTCTAGACCCTTCTATTCTGCTTCCTCATTCTGCCCTCACAACTTCCTTATGAGAAGGGAGGACCTGACCAGTATGTGACTTTTCATGGAAGAAAATCACACACATTTATGTTAAAAGACTTGCTTGAGGGATACATGACTTCAGTCAGTTTGTGTATGAAGGATTCTGACAAAAAAATTAGGATAATTTAAAGAGAGTTTAGTAAGAGGAATTATTACAAAGTCATGGCCAAAGGGTAGGAAATCACTGGGAATAGTGGTAGAGGCTGGAAAAGGTAATCTTTCTGACCATGCCTAGGCTGAAAGGGGCCAGAAGAGGTAGCAGATACCCAAGGATCCCCTAATAGGAGTGTGAACTTCAGCCAAGGGATGCAGTCAGCTCAAAGCAACACTGTATAGAAGAACCCAGGGGAATGCATATCCACACTTTTTCCCACACCCCTTCAGCCTACAGCACATCTTCCCACCCCTTCAACACTACCCCTTCACTACTACCATTGGCCAAAACCAACTTAAAGCCAGACAGCAAGAAAGCCTATTAATGAGCTAGGCATGGTGTTACATGCCTATAATCCCAGTACTTGGGAGGCTGAGACAGGAGAATGACAGGTTCAAGGCCAGCCTCAGCAACAGTGAAACCCTCAGCAACTTGGGGAAGATCCTGTTTCAAAATTTAAAAAAAAAATTAAAAGGCCTGGGGATGTAGCACAGAGGTAGAATGCCCCTGAGTTCAATCCCCAGTACCAAAAAAAAAAAAAAAAAGAAAAGAAAAGAAAAACCACCACCACCACCACCAACAGAAAGCCTATTACTGCAATCCCAAAACTGAAGCTGCAGGTGAGCCTTCCTGGGAAGGCAGACTCTACAAAAGAGAGCATGGAGAGTTAGCCTCATGAAAAGCCAAACCTTATGGTTGCTAGTTCATCAGTTTCCTAGATAACTAAAAATAGGCACAGGATAAAGAATCTACTCCACTTTCACCAGTGATGAAATATTGGTATTCCTTGGAGCAAGCCTGGCAAAGGTGGGCTTCTGCTTTCAGCTCGAGGAAATTCAGGAAGCATGTTTGAGTTCTATAATGAGAGATGCACACCTGGCAATTTCTTATGAGATGTGTCAATTAATACAATGTTGCCCTTTCTTACTATTCTCCAATATATTTCCTTTCCTTGATCTCACCCCCAAAATACACACACACACACACACACACACACACACACACACACACACAGGCAAATGGAGGCACACACGTACATAGGCCCCCACACACAACAGTTCACACAGGAAGACAGGAATGAAGTACAGCTTGGGCTTCTGGCTCAGATGCTACAACGTTAATTTTAGTTGGAAAACTCCTTGAGAGAATTCCAGGAAAATACCAACTAGCATGGCAGAGTTCCTGTTAACATCTGTCTACTGTTTTCTCCGTGATGCTCACTGCCAATCCCTAAATTTCAGGTCCTCAAAGCTTCCTCTGAGATGAGTCACCTTGCTGAGGCTCATGATGACATAAAAGCAACTGTGACTGAAGTGAATGGCTGCACTTGGGGTGCTGCACTTGGGGTGCTGACGGTGGTTAGGGAGCAAATGTGTGTATGTGTGTATATACGTATGGCGGGATGGTGCTGGGTGGAAGATGGATCTCGCTATAAGAATTACGAGAGCAAAGGATTAACCTAAATCTTCTCTCACTATTCTTGGGGTAAACAAGGCTGAAGTCCTTATAAATCCTGAGGAAAAGGAGTCTGAGGCTGAAATCACCAATTTCAAAGAGGGAATATACAGTAGAAGTTAAGAACAGGGATTCTAGCATCAGAGTCTTGGATTTAAGTCCTGGGTCTACCACCAGCAGCAGCTGTGGGACCACATATGTGGCTCTGCAATGCTAGATACCTCTCTACCAGGCACCGTTCATCCTGCTGCACAAGTGATCTGCTCTTCTGCTAGTGGCACAGCAATCCAGGGGAAGTGACAATGACCTTAGGACATAACAGGGATAAAGAGTGCCCCATAACACCCAAGGCATAGTTCTCTGTGAAAATCCATCTCTTTTTACCAACAAAATGAAATCATACCTGGCCACAAACTTCTCAGAAAAAAAATATTGAAGTAGGAATTTCTGTAATCAGATTGATTAGAAAATAAAATAAGGGCTGGGGGTGAAGCTCAGTGCTAGAGTGCTTGCCTGGCATGTGTAAGATCCTGGTTTATATCCCAGTACTGCAAAATAAACAAATTTAATTAAACAATTTTATCTTTTATGAATGATGAATATAAAAGGCAAAAAGCAGTCTTGAGAAATTAGATGTTAGAAACCCAGCTCAAGCATTTACTATCTGCATGACCCTGGGCAGTTGGTTAAGCTTTGCAAGGCTATTAGGTGGTATAAGATAGTTTTGTTGAGTCAGAAATTGTACAGCATATTTGTTTCCTTTGAATCACTCATTGTTTTAAGAACATGTAAACCAAGATTTCCAAGTTGCAAGATTAAATCAGAACATGTCCTTTGTAATTTCCTTTGAAAAGTAAGAAGGTCTGGCAGGCAGCATGGGACTCATATTCCTACACAGCCCACTTTGAGTGGTCAGGGCTGCCTCTTTTGACCAGGTGTGTTTTCTCTAGGTCTTACCCCTACAAGTCTCTGTGGGTAACTGGGCACCTTCTCTTCAATGTTACCCACTGGCCACCAAAGGCCTTTGAATTGTAATTTTTACCCACATCTGTAAAAAGAAAGATGATATCTAAGAGTTATTGTGAAAAATAAAGTCAAGTAACTGAATGGTCCACATGTACTGGACATATGATAGCAATGGGATACAGGCCATCTCCTTTCTCTTTACTGAGGATGTATTCATTCAACAAATGTCAAGTCTTCACTATATGATAGGTAATGTGCTAAGTGCCAGGGATAAAAACAAAAAGATCAATGTGCCGTGAGGCTGGCCCTCAAAAAGCATGCATTCCTGCAAAGGGAGATTGATTTTTAAACAAAGTATAAAAGTCATCTGAGCAGACTGTTCGTGTTTCTAACCTGTAATGCTTTCGTGAGGGAATTCAAAGAGTAAAGAACATTTTAGAGGAAAAAAATAAATCATCCTTGAAACATCACCCTCAAGATAACAAAGGATGCTCAAAACCTAGAGAAAGGAAGTCTTCTTAGGTGGTTTTCCAACTGTTCATTTTACCAAATTTGACAGGTTCTTATGAAGTTTGCCATTTTATGTTAGAATGGGCAAGTACTGGCCTTATATGGCAAGATCAGGTGACCCCAAAAGATCCTACTCTACTGATTGCAAAAAAATTCAAATGAAACCTTGTCACCAAAGTCAGGTGGAGGTGATGAATGGAAAATTGAATCATAAGGATCAGGAATACTAATTGTACCTCAATCTCATTTAATATCAACCTGGGTTTATGTTTGCAAAATCCACATTGCTATGCCACATAAGCTAGAATCTGCCAGAGAACCACACATGCCATGGAGCACATTAACAAGACACGTGACACAACACTGTGCAAAGCCAGTATCAAAGTCCTAATGTGGAATCTGGGCATGGTGGTGCACGCTTGTAATCCCAGTACTTGGGAGGCGGAGACCGGAGGATCACAGGTTCACAGCCAGCCTCAGCTACTTAGTGAGGCCCTCCTCAACTTAGTGAGACCCTGTTTCAAAATAAAGAGTAAAAAATAGGACTGGGGGTGGAGCTCGGAGGTAGAATGCCCCTGGGTTCAATCCCCAGTACTGCAAAATAAATAAATAAATAAATAAAAAGTCCTAATGTGCCCTGTGTGCCCTCTGTCCCAAGGCTTTCTTCTGCTCACTCATCGCCATGGCTATGTTTTGGTTCTTCTCAAAATCTACTATTTTGGTTTTTCTCAAAATCTACTGCTTCATCATTCTGTTCCTTTTCTGTAGGCCTCTGAGGTCAATTTGTCCGTCTGTACAGTTGGCCCCAATAACAAAGCTAAGATTTCTATATTCACCAGATTTTCCAGAGCATAAAGTTTTAACCTTAGATCTTATGCTCATATAATATATTCTTTCTTTAAAAATATAGTGTAGGGGAAAAATATATTGATTTAAAGCCAGGTAGAGCCAAGTCCAAATCCTTGCACTCACAATGATTAGCTCAGTGACCTTGGACAAAGGACCAACTGCTCTAAGACAAGTCTTCTCAATATTTGTGATGAAGATGATAAGTAAATTTCGTGAGAACACCAAAAGGCTAACATATAGCAGGCACTCATAAGGATACTTGTCCATCCTTACCAAAGATGTGTGATTATTGGTTCTATATTATAATAGTAATAGTTCATCCGCATATGTTGTGTAATAGGTACAAGCAATAGCGATATGATTTCACATATACATATTAATATTTATAAGAAACTATTTACTATTTGAAAAGCTCTTGCTTTGTGAGAATGAGCCATTTTGAGCCTCATGACTCAAAATGACTGCCTATTATTATTCCTATTTGATAAATAAGGAAAATGGAGCACAAAAAGTTCAGGTAACTTGTCTCAGCCATGGTTAATGAGTGCTGGAAATGTCATTTAATCCCAGTCTGGCCCTATTCACAGGCTCTTGACTATAAAGTCATGAGTAAGGGAATAAATAGCCAAGTCAGGACCACCACATCCCCAATACACCCACACTCACACACTCGCCCATACACTCAAGACACACACACACACACACACACACACACACACACACACACACACCAGTGTATTGCAATGAGTCTGGATGTACCATAACCCAAGAAAGTCCCATATTGGGTGACTCTGGGAACATTATTGTCTAGGACCCTGCAGGCAGTACCACCATGACTCTCACATTAAGCATCCCTAACACTTTTTGCAGAATTGGCTCAAATCCTCTATAGTTGAGCAGATGCCATAGATACCAAAACCTGAAGTGGAAGACATAGGTGCTGTATGAACATAGTTTTCCTCTCTCCCTCCTCCCAATATGCTTTATATTCATTTATAGACATCTTAGAGGATCAAATTTTGCAATGGAAAACTCAGCCTTCTAAATTGTTTTGTAGTCCTATCAAACAATTGGTAACTCACCACACATTGGCAAGGAGGTCCCATGAGGGCACAGGAAGCCCCCGAGTCCCACTGGAAGTTCAGGTGGCATAGAGCTTGGGAAGATGGCCTTCCCTGGGGAAGTAGATGGACCCTGTGTGCCACAGAATCCTGAGAAGCCAGAACATAAGGTGGAGGAAGGAGATGTCGGAAGGGATGGAGATAGGGATGTGGGAATCATCTCTTCTCATCCGTGATCACTTATTTCACTAGTATTTGAACCCAAGCACACTACCTATCCCCTGATGTAAACAGGACAGAGTTATCCTTATCAGGCGATCTGAGGAGTTATCAAGAATATATACCTAGTCACCCTCACCCCCACTGTTTCAAAAGATCTTTCTTACTGGTGTTGAAACATAGTTAGAGATTCATCTTTTTAGTCCCTCTTCTTTTGCAAAAGCATTACCAACTTCACGGGGGAGGTAGTAGTTGGAAGGATTATCATCTATGTATGATTAAAAGGCAGAACAGAGCCAAGCTAGAATCACAAAAGGGATACAGGAATAGTAAAGGATGCTTCCGAAGGGTTAAACAAATCCCAAAAGCTGCAGCTTCGACAGAGCCCTTGCCATCCTCACCACACCCCACAGCCTCCCTTCAACTCTCTAGTAATGGGCAGTTGTTTTCCTCACCCTCCTATTCCACATGGATGAGCTTCCTTTTCAGAACAAAAGCTGTTGTTCACTGGTGAACCCTGTACTCATCCACCCTTGGATAAAATGTCTAATACAACACAGAATTTTTGTTATTTAGGAACACTGAGAGTTCTAAGAGGGGGAAAAATAAACCTTGTGATAAGGAAGTTTATAACTGTACTATTTCAGGCTCCTCTAAGAGGAGAAGAGAGGAGAGGAGAGGGGAGGAGAGGGGAGAGTAGGGGAGGGGAGGGG
>PVJS01042599.1:0-17438 GCA_004027185.1 Glis glis
CCTCAGTGGTGCAAGGGAAGGGGTACAAGGGAAGGGGAAGGGTAAGAAAGTAGTAAATCCATGGAATTACTGTCATAAACAATGTGTATATATGAGATTATACCAACATCACTCTCAGTGCTACATGTGGGGGGGAGGTGGGGGGGAGGGACACCAAGAGCTGTGTGCATGTATGTTAACACCAAACTGATACTCATTGTGATGTGAGATTACAATGCACCAATAAAAAAAATTAAAAAAAAACAAAATAAAAAATAAAATAGGGCTGGGGGTCTAACTCAGAGGTAGAATGCCCCTGGGTTCAATCCCAAGAAAGAGAGAGAGAGAAAGGAAGGAAGGGAGAGAAGGAGGGAGGAAGGGAGAGAGGGAGGGAGGGAGAGAGGAAGGAAGGGAGGGAGAGTTTTGGTAAGAATGTGGAGCAACTGGTATTCTCATGCACTGCTGGCAGGAGTGGCAATTGGTGCAAAGCCCTTGGGAGTAAAGATATGTGTCCCTATGGCCCTGCAATTTCACCTGAGCTGTACACCTAAATGAAATATGTATGTATGTCCACCAAAAATCATGTTCATAGCAACACTTTGTGATAGCCAAAAGTCCGAAACTCCAAACATTCATCAACAACAGAGCGGATAAATATAGTACAGTCATAGAGTGGAATACTGTACTGAACTAAGAACAAGGACCTAAGTACACTCAACAATAAAGACGGACCTCACAAACACAAGGCTGAGCAAAAGTCTATATAGCATTATTCTAAACATACAATGTTCAAAACCAGGCAAAGCTAGTCTACAGTGTTAGAAATCAGTACTGTGTTATTCTTGTGGGCGGGGGATAGTGAATTGAGAGGACATAGAAGATATCTGAATACTGTTAATGCTTTAAGAACTTTTCTTTTTCTCACATAACTAGTAGTGGTCTAAAACCAAAACCATAATGGAAAGTAAGGTGCTCTCGAACTTACTTCTTTCAATCTTTTATTTTCCAGGAGCAAAAGGTTTGTTTTTTGGTCATGTACATAGATTTCATTTTCTAAGTTCTTTAGAATTACAAAATGTTCTTTGATTTTCTTGCTTTCTTGATCTCGTAATTCTTGTAAATCTTCCTTTACTTTCACCTGCTCAAACATAAAAGCCACAATTATAGAGTTCAAAGACCAGGGCACTAGGAAATTGGACTGCCTCGATCACCTTCAGGTCAGGGTTCTCAATTAAATTCTGAAGATGAAACTATGGACATCTTTCCTTAGAAAAATATATGAGCCCCAAAGCTAATTCACGAAAATGTCTTTATGGGCTTTAAGAAGGGGGTCTGCAGATTCCAGTTAAGAACCCCAGACATTGAGACAACTTCACAAAAAACCCGTATTTTGATATACGAACACTTTCTTCGCAAAAATGGGAAAGAGGTAGGGAGGGATTTATTGAGGCTTTTAAGGAGAATTTAATATTTCTTGAAGGAAAAAGATATTACTTTTTGAATTTTCAAGAATTCTCTACTGTTTTCTGAATTCTCTATTCAGTTCTCAGGTACTATATTATTATAAATCACCTGGTCTTTATTCATGTATAATCATCACCAGCAATATATTATTAAGAAAATAGAGTTTATTAAGAAAATAGAACTTACTATATATTACAAATCACCTGGTCTTTATTCATGTATAATCATCACCAGCAACATATTAAGAAAATAGAACTTATTAAGAAAATAAAACTTATGCTTGCTTATAATTTTCTCTTTCATATTTCTCTATACCCATAGCATATTAAAGTTACTTTTTTATATCAGTGCATCTCAAAAAATAGTATGTTTCTGCATTTATTTATAATAGAGACTGAACTCAAGGACATTCTACCACTGAGTTACACCCCCAAGCCCATTTTATTTTATTTTGAGACAGGGTCTCACTAAGTTGCCGAGACTGGCCTCAAACCTATGATCTTCCTGTCTCAGCTTTCCAAGTATTGGGATGACAGGTGTGCACCACCACACCCGGTGGATGGTTCTGTTTTTAATTAGCTAATTCCACAGACATAGCTTATCACTAACTACTGATTATAAATTTTAAAAAGGTAGTAAATACCTCTTTACCTGTTCCTATTTCATCCATCCTGCCCCCACACAACCTTTGCCCACTCATCCTTAAAAAGCTCAATCTAGTCTCTACCTTATAGGTAAGAAAACTGAGGTCTCCTTGAGGGTTTTCTCATTTCATGTTAGTTGGTTCTAATTGTGTGTGTGTGTGTGTGTGTGTGTGTGTGTGTGTGTGTGTGTATGTGTGTGTCTATAAACACACACGTATATGGCAACCAAGATTTTAAAACATTGGCATTGAAAGAGTAATTTTAATAACTGTGGATTTCATGAAAACTTCAATGGTGCCAGGTAAATACTACTGCCTGTATATACCAGTATTGTAATACAAGAAAGAAGAATGAATACATTGAGTCTTTACCGTATCTTCAAGGTATCTGCTCATATCTCTTGTAAACTGAGAAATCTGACTGCTCAGCAAATTTTCCTCTTGCTTTTGCACTATTCAAAAAGAGAAAGCAACAACACACAAAGGTCTTTAGTTAAAAAGCATTGATCAAAGTAAGACCTGTGCCCAGTTTTCAAAGTCCAATATTATTGCAAACTATTAGGATAACAGAAAACAGCCATCGGTGCTTTGCGATGCTGCAGGGATGGAGGTTAATTCCCAAGTGCTTCGTCGTGTACCTGTGAAAGCTTTACAGAGGTCTTCAAACCTCCTACGTTTTTCCATATACTCTTCTTCCGCCATCTGAAGTTGTGGAAGAAAATCAACTAGTTCTTCTTCCTTCTCCTTGTTAATTAGTATTTCCTTAACATATAATTCCTTTAAAGAAAATAAAGCTAGTTGAGAAGGGTGATTTGGGGGAATTTACACAACAGTTTAGAGTAGAATGTCAGTTCTTTGAAAGGGAGAGTTCTGACTTCTATCCTGAGGTACACAAAATGACGTCTAGCACACATCAGGTGACTAATCAATCTTTGTTGTCTCGCTGACTCTTCAGAAATCTATAAAATATATAGATTAGATTCAATTGCCTCTCCAAAGACCCTTTCAATTCTGTTTCTCTACTACTATGTTTCTATTGCTACCATATATACAACCAAAAACATATGAGAAAAGTTTCCCTTGGTTGACCATATTTTATGAGAAATGGACATCAAAGCAGGATATACAGTTTCCAAGAAATATGGGTGTAAGGAGAAAATGAGCAGGGGCAGAAATAATTGGGTATACTATTACAATAAATGGGTAAAAAGTGCCCGAAGCAAACCATAATGATGCCCACTTACTTACTCAAACTCAAGCTTTATTTAGTTTCAAATGAATCAGTAATTGGTCTCCTTTTTGAAAATTAGAGAGGTTCTTTGATAGAGCAGCTTGCTTGCACATTAACTAATAGACTGATGTACTGGCCTGATATGTCCCCTCCCAAATTGTCACTAGAACCCTTCTGAATAAATACTGAGAGACAGAAATGCATATAAGAAAAAACACCATAATTCGGGAGTATGATAAAGCAAAAGCAGGAGTAGATTTCTCCACACTACAGCACAGAGCAGGTTAAGAAACGTAATCCTCTGTTAGCTATATTGCATTTTCTAAAACAGGGTAGCCTGGGGTTACAAGTACCTACCTGAGTGCACCCATTCATTCATTCATTCATTCATTCATTCATTCCCATCACCTGCACATGGCTTGGGCTGCTAATGATGTCCTGACAAGAAACCATGTTCTTGTTTTCTGCTTTGAATGAGGCTGTGGGGTCCCAGGTGCAGTATGGCTCAGGCAAGTTGTTGCCTGTCTGCAGGCTCAGTCAGGGCCACACCTTCTTCAGATCCTTCCAGATCCTTCCTCAGAGGCTCTGATTTCTGAGCCACATACATATTTAGCTCAGGGACAGTGAGCTCTAGCTTCTGCTGTGGGTTCCTGCATTCTGAAGTCAGAGCTTTGGAAAGAAGAGAGACCCATGCAGGCTCCTGTGCATGCTGGTGGGTTCCACCTCATCCCTGTTGGTCTTTCTTTTGTCCACTTCCTGTCAGTCCTTTCTTCCCAAGTGCCTGCCCTGCTGATTTCAGGCTCCAGCACCAGATGTAACGCTGACAGCTTCACAGAGACAACCAGCTTCCATAATGGCAGAGGGTAGGATCCTATAACAAATCCCTTTCCTGGGGGCTCAGCTCCTCAGATCAAATCCTGCCTGGTTTGTGGGACGCAGCAGATCCAACAGTCCTCAGTGTGTCAAGCTGGATGACGATGGTGTAAAACTTCGTGGAGAGCTCTGATAGGTGATTACAGCGGAAGCCCCACATCTGTGGAGAAGTCAGTCACAGCTTGGGAGACGCCACCTCCCAATACTGGGACGTTTATATTATGAACCACTCTGTGATATTCAGGGATATTTTCTTTAGAATTTGTGGGCCAGAGCCCCTAGTGGTAGCAGGATTTGTCATTGTTGAACCTTGTGGCTTTGCGTTCCTTCCCTGTGACTTTGGGCTCTGCTGATTGAGAGAGCTTAGTGCTGAAGAGAATGGTCCCACTAAGGGCACAATAATAGTTACATAAATCAAACTCTGAGATTTCTTCCTTTCCATTTTTGGCTTCTATGTCACTGAACCAAAGGCAGAAATAGGATTACAATGTGTCCAGACTAATTGATGGTGATTATCGAGGGAAAATGGCATTGCTGCTGTATAGTAATGGTACACGGACTGCCATCAGTCTGTGCTTAGTGTGAATTGGACATGGATGGGCACATCTTTGCAGTGGAACACAGCCTGGCAGAGTGTAGGCTGGAGGCCTGTCTGTAGTGGTTTTGTAGTTGATAGCCTTGTACTTTTATAATCTGCCAATCTTCTCATCTGCAAAGTCTTATACTTCTTTTTTACTTGTTTTATCTGATTGCATTGAACAAGCTTTAGTACAATGTTAAATAGAATCCTTATTCCTTATCTTATTCATGAGACTGTGGGGATTTAACTCCCTTAGTATTATTGTCAAAAAATATCTGATGGGGTTGGGTGTAGCTCCATGGTAGAGCATATGCTTAGCATGTGCTAGGCCTTGGGTTCAATCCTAGTATGTGTGCATGTGTGCACACATGTGCATGCATGTACATGAACACACACACACACACACACACACACACACAGAGTTTGAGATGCAGACGTCTCACCACCTCTTCAATAACCTTTTCTGGTTCAAGGTTAAAACTACCTTTGTTTCTCTCTTAGGTTATTGCTATAGCTTCCTGGTTGGTTTTCTGGCTTCCATGTTTGCTTTTCTACTTTCTACTCATCACAGAAGCTAGAGCAATCCTATTTAAATAAAAGTCAGAGAATATTAGCTCTCCACCCAGAACCCTTCAATGGCTTCCAAGCCTAGGCAGAGCAAGGAGAAAGAATTTAAAATGGTCTATAAGGGTGTGACAGACATGGAGACACTATACTTGGATCTGCCCTCGAGAGAGGACTTGCTGCCCTGTTGTGAGGAGTGTGGTTAGCTGACATCCCCAGTCTTGGCTCCTTCAAGGTTCACCTCAGCTCTCTAGCAAATATCCTGCTCTTGCAGGGGCAGCCTTCAGTCATAAATGAGCAATGAGGTCCTTATAGTTTGGATCTGAATATTCCCTAAAGTCTCATGTGTTCAGAGGTGGAGGTTTTAGGAAATGATTGGATCATGGGAGCTCCAACCTCATCCATGGATGAATCCATTGATGGCTGAATGGACTATGGGGAGGTGGTAGAAACTGTAGGTGATGGGGCATAGCTGGAGGAAGTAGGTCACTGGGGGCTTGTCCTAGAGGGATTTATCTTCTTTCTAGTCTCCTCCCCCCAAACAGCTTTCCTCTGCCAGGTCCTTCCACCATGGGTCCTTCCCCAGGCCCAAAGCAATGGAGCTGGCCAGCCATAAACTTCTGAAAGCATGAAAAACAAATCTTTCTTCTTTCAAGTTGTTTGTGTCAGGTATTGGTCACAGTGACAAAAACCTAACACAAAGATCATGCAAGGGTGTGGCCATTTCTGCCCAAGTAAGGGAGGGCTCCTCAAGTGGGCAGTCCTCTGTCCAGAGACCCCCAGAGAGTTTGTGGGATTATGCAGATATTACTCTAATAACCCTTTGCATTCCTGATTCCATCTCAGCATCTGTTTCCTGAAGATGACTGCCTACCACCATCAGCCCTTCCACATCTTATCCAGAAACACCACCCCTTGTTATTTCTCAGATACAATGGTCCTGCCTCAGGACCTCTATGTGTTTAGCAAGCCCTCTGCCCAGAGCCATCTCCTGCATACATCTGCCTGGCACACTTCCTCATCCCTGTCAGGGCGACACCCTTCTCTGACTACCCTGTTTACAATGGTGGAGAAACTATCACACACGCCCTCTCCCACTTCCCTGCTCAATTTTTCTTTTCTTTTCTCTTCTCTATTTTTCCTTTTTTTAGCATGGAGACTGAACCCCAGGGGTCCTCTACTCATAAGCTACACCCCCAGCCCATTTTATTTTAAGAAAGTGTCTAAATTGCTGAGGGTCTCCCTAAGTTGCTAAGACTGACCTCAAATCTGAAGTCCTCCTGTCTCAGCCTCCCAAGTACTGGAATTATAGGCATGCACCACTATGCGCGGTTGGCTTGATTTTTCTTTGAAGCATTTATCAGCATGCTATAGACAAACTGTTCTACTTTTCTTATTTATTTCCAGCCTCCCCTTGCTAGAATGTAAGTTCCATAAGGGCAGAGCTTTTTCATTTTTCAGCATCCACAAGAAGGCCAAGCACTTGGTTGGGTGGCGACCAATGGAGGAATGCTTCCTTCCCTGCCTCCTCTCCCTTCTTTTCTTCTACCTTGTAGTAATTTGAGCAATGCTTTCTTTCTTTTGTTTTTTCTCTGAGTTGTGCCAGTTGCCATTTCCCATCTTCCTACTTTCTGGTCATCACCTTTGACATTTCTTCTCTCTATACCTCTTATAAATCATTTTTTAAAAATTCCCAGAGGAATATTTGATCACAGTTTTTATCCATTCCATGGCACGCTTTTCTGAGACATTCTTTGTTGGAAAGTCTTGTTCTCCTAATCACTGTTTTCTCATTGTATTTTTGTATGGGAGATGTGTATGCTTCTTTTCGTGTTATTCACATCAGGAAGAATGGACAACTGTTGAGCAAGTTATCAGGAAGGGTTTCTGCAGGATGTGGTGGGTGAAGTGGGCGGGGTCAGTGGGATTGGACCCGGTAAAATTCCAAACTTCATCGAATAAAGCCCCTCTTTGATGTAGCCAAGACCTCTTTGTCCTCTTCAGACCTAGTCAAGTTCAGGGAGGCTCCTCATAGGGATTCAGCTTGGTATGACCGTGGTCGTCTTGCATTGCAATCATCATGATTGCCCTGAGTAACCTTGGCCAGTTTCTCACACATAGTTTCCCAGCATACTGTAACCCAAACCATTAGAGTGGCATTTGAAGCTTTATGACCAATCACACCTGGTGCTGTCATTGCCAGAAATGTCCCTGACATATTTTATATTAGTCCAAGGTAAACAGATACACCTGATACATTCCAGCTTGGATGGAAGTCACTTTTGTCCTCACCATTTTATACACCTCTCCTTCTGACATAGATCATGAGGATCCATTGCTGCCATCTATGACCAGGGCACTAATAAATCCCCGATAAGTTGCACCCTGTGCAGTCCTGGATCTGTCTGCCTCGTTCTTCAGTCTCACTGCATCTTGGGGCCAGTTCTCAATGTAGGGACTGGGCTATTCCAAAACACTTCCACTACCATTCTTGTTTTCCTCAGCTGCTCTACCAGGGACTGCCTCCAAGAAACACCTTTACCTTTCAAGGTCAAAGCATCACCTTGGAAAGGTGTTTTTGTTGTGTTCCACAGACCTGCAACCTCCGGACCCCTGGAGTACCTTCTGTGCCTGTTCTCTGCACCTTCCCCAGAATTCATGCCGTATTTCCTCCCAGGTTGGTATCTAGACGTTCTCAAGTCAGTGTAATATCCTTTTTAGGAGGATTTTTGAGACTTTGTTAGTCTCCTTGCCCCTCATCACTCTCCCCAGACTTCCCATGGCAGTCCCCAGTGGCTTCCTGTGGCTCCACCTGTCACGGTGGTTACCAGCAGTTCTGCACAATTCGCAGTGTGTGTGCTTACCAGAAAAATATTTCTTGTTGCTCTATTTCTATTTCCTTTTCAGGAAAGGGAGAAGAAAGAGACAGAATGAAATTGTGACCTTGTTCATACTGGAAGATTTGTATCACATTTAACTGACTATAATAGCATCATGCAAAATTATTCTTAGATGTAAAATAAAAATTACCTTATACTTGCTTAACTCCTTAATTAGCTTTTTTTCTTTCACAGTAAATTCCTCCTCCTCTTCTTTTAATTCTGTTGTAAGTTGTTCTATCTGTACCATAAATTCACTGATCTCCTGTTCTCTAAAACTGGTCTAATTAAAGAAAAAATGGGGTTTGTCATTCTTCTTGTAGTGGTGAGCTATATGTGTGTGTGTGTGGGGGGGGTGGGTGTGTGTGTGTGTGAGAGAGAGAGAGAGAGAGAGAGAGAGAGAGAGACACTAGGGATTAAACCCAGGGGCATTCTACCTCCAAGCTACTCCCCTAGTCCTTTTTATTTTTTGTTTTGAAACAGGCTCTCACTAGGTTGCTGAGAGTCTTGCTAAGTTGCTGAAGCTGATCTCAAACTTGCAACTCTCCTGTCTCAGCCTCCCAAGTACTGGGATTACAGGTGTGTGTCACCATGCCTGGCAGTGAGATTTATATTTTCAAACATCCAGGTAAATTAGTATTCCCTTGCATCAGACTTGCCTGTGATTTCAGGTTATATGATTTCATAGTAACCCTCCAGAAATTAAGTTCATCACCAAATAATATCTATAAATGACGTGAAGATTGGAAGGGGTAGGGGATGGCAGGAAGTCAAAAAGTAAAAGTAAGGGCTAATAAGTTACGCTTGGTCTCATATTTTAAGAGACAACTCAACCTCAAATAAATTTCTAGTTACATGCTTCAAAACATATGCTACAGAGAATTGCTATTTAATTTCTTAAATCCCTCTAGTTAGTAAACAGAAAATAGATACACTTCTGAAGAAAGTTAAATGATTCACTCTAAACATGAAGTCAGCAGAAAAGAAAATATGTTTTAATAAGATAAGGTTTAATTAAGTACCGAAGGAGAATCACTAATATGCATTGTAGGGAACTGAGGTAAATCAAAGTACCTTGGGTTCTCTTACCTCATGAAATAATTGAGTTCGTCTCACTTCTGATTTTTGAAGTTTTTCCATAAGTTCTTTTATATCAGTCTTTAGCTTGCTTACCCAGCGTGCATGTTTGTTTCTCGAACAAGCTATTTTCCATTGAGTTAAAATACTAGAGATTATTACAGAAATAATCATTGTCAAATTAACATGGCAGTTTACCAAAAAGATGAAGGAATTCAAGGCAAAACAAGTCCTATGTGATTTTACAAAATTGCTTGTGCCATTAGTGATATGAACTCTGCACATTAAAACCCATTGTGTCCCATGGTTCCAGATGTGGGACCTATAAAGACTTAAATATAGTATATAATATATAGTATAGTAATGTAATATTTAACATAATTATATAAGAACCACAGCAAAACATACTTCTGTAATAGTGCAATAATTATAATTTAATAATATAATCTAGAGATTACATATATTATAATATTTATTAATATTATTCCCAAGCCATTTTAATACTTTTATCAATTTTGTTAAAATATTCATAGAGTTGAAAACTTGGAGCATAATGGGTTAATAGGATAATAAGACAAAACACTAACTGTCTCAATGCTGCCTCTGCAAGTTGCTTCCCAGTGAAAAGTTGTGTATATGTCCATAGAACAGTGGGCAAACTGTGCAATGGACATGGCAGCTCGCCCCCTTGAGGTGGAGGATGGAACTAGGGAAGGCTTAGGAGTAGGCAGAGAAAGAAACATGGCAGGCAGATATAGTAACGGAATTATCTAAATTACCCAAGGCAACAAGAGATGTCAGGCTTCTGGGTTCTCACATTTTTGTCTCCTCCACAACATAAAAAAGCTGGAGAATGGTAAAAATGTGCAATTGGAGTCTTATAAATAAAAACGTTAATGATAATAACAATACTAATACAAGACAGCTAAGTATTAGCAAGGGCTATCTAGGTGCATTTGATCTAAATATTCTGCACAGATCATCTCTTTGACATTCGCAACAACTTTGTAAGGTGGGGGCTACTACCATTCCCCATTTTACAGGGGTGGGAGGCAAGGGAAAGTGCTAGTAGGACACAGTAACCGAACTAGTCCCTGTGCGGAGCCTGCGGGCTTCATTACTCTCCTCTGTCTTCACCATATCACCCCTGACTGATCCACACGGGAGCCTTGATGGGCAAAGGCACTGTACAAATATTGACAATTTTACTCTTTTGTGACCACTCGATTGAAATGAAAAACTTTGTTTGTGTTTAATGCCAATAAAATCAAACTAATAAACACATCTAGCTCTGAGAGAACACACAATTTAATTTAGGAAAATCATTCCCTTAGGCTCCAGATAACGTATACTACTCATAACATAAATTATTATTATTATTATTATTATTATTATTATTTTACCATCTCTGAGTTTCTCTTTCCAGGTTATCACCCAGGATTTTTACTTGTTTTCGATAGATTTCCTTTGTAGCTCTAAAACAAGAAAAATAAATTGGATTTTGCATTCGTGAGAGATGTTAGAATACACAAGAGACTATGTGTGATTCTTATGCTCAATGAGGCTGCAGTCCAAGTGGAAAACAAAACACATATCATGAAACAACTGGAGATTTTAGTGGCAGACTTTTGGAAGGACAATTATAAACCTGGGTCAGCGCAGACTGATTTGCAAGTACTGAGGTGGACATCCAAGGGTAGAGAAGAGATTCTGGAGAGACAATTGAGTAAGAGTTAGTGGAGAGTAAGGTTTAAGAGGAATGTGGATTGCCAGAATGGAGGTACAATCTTACCAAGGAGAGGATGCAACTGTTAGCAAAGATGCAGAAGAAAGCAGCAGAAAGTCAGGATCCTGCCATGATATAAGGTAGGTTTGCTACATGCAGAGGATGTAGCCTCAGGAGGAATTGAGGTCAGTAAATTATTGAGGGACTCTAGCTTCTAGATTGAATTCCAATTTGATTCAATATGGAATTCAGAAAGCCGGGTGTGGTGGAGCATGTCTGTAATCTCAGTATGTGGGAGGCTGAGAGAGGAGGATTGCAGGCTGGAGGCCAGCCTCAGCAATTTAGCAAGACTCTCAGTAACTTAGCAAGGTCCTGTGGCAAAATAATAAAAAATAAACAAGGGCTGGCGGTGTAGCTCGGAGATAGAATGCCCTGAGTTCAATCCCCAGGACCAAAAAATAAAAAATAAAATAAAAAACAGTATGAAATTCAGAAAGCCAAGATAGACTCTTGAACTAGAGGAAAGTAGTAATTAAGGATGGAAGGTTTTCTTGTGATAGAATGGGTGGAAATGTGAAGATTCTAATTTGGGAACAGAAGCCTGGTTAAATAAAATATGGTATAATCTTTAAAAAGAATACCATGTGGTTGAAGAAAAGAATGAGGAACCATATCCCATATAAATGATGTTTTTTCCTCTTCTGAAATAGCTTCAAATTCAATGAATATGTGTAAAAAATAATGCAAAGACTTCCCACATACCTTCATCAACTTCTCCAAATGTTGCCACTTTACCATATCTATTTTATAATTTTTCATGGGTATACTTTTAAGTGAAAAAATCCAGTTACAGAAGAGTATAAACTAAATTTTAGATGCATAACAAACACAAACACACACACACACAAACACACACACAAACACACACACAAACACACACACATACATACACACACACACACACACACACATACAGCCAGGCATGGTGGCACACGCCTGTAATCCCAGCACTTGGGAGGCTGAGATAGGAGGATTGCAGGTTCAAGGCCAGCCTCTGCAACTTAGTAAGACCCTGTTTCAAAATTAAAAATAAAATTTAAAAAGGGCTGGGGTGTAGCTTGGAAGTACAATGCCCCTGGGTTCAATCCCCAGTACCAAATATATATATATATATATATTTGAAAGTATGTATAACACATATATATTTGAAAGTACGTATAACAAACTGTTAACAGTGATTATTTCTGTAGGAAGAAATTAGGGTAATTTTTACTCTCTATGTTATACATTTTTATGTTTGAATTTAAAATCAGGTATAAGTATTACTTTATTAATCAGAAAAAGTTAAAATGACTTAAACTAGGAAAAATGAACAAGATAGGGTTAGTGTTATAATATTCAGGCACATTCTTGCCACTGAACTACAACTGGTCCATTCCTTATTCCTTATGTCCAATATCTTCTATGGATTTCATAAACTTCAATGAATTCTGTCTCCTCAATAAAAGATTCAATGATGACTTTCCTGGACTGTGAAATGGAAAGAGCTAATTATAAACTTCCTTTTCTGTGGCATATTAGAAATTGACATAGATCTATTATCATTTACTAAGAAATAAATGCAGAGAAAAGTAAAGATTAAAAATTTCAAAGTCAAAAACACCTACCGATAAAGATCATGAAGGGTAGACAGTCCTTCTTCCATATTTTTGATGTCTACCTTCCTTTGTGATAGAAAGTTTTCTTTCTGAGCAATAAATGCCAGTTGTTTCTGGTTTCTACCATGAAAAAACAGGGTTATCACTTGTTGAAGGTTTAAATAATCTTTTTTTTTTCAGTGCTGCAGATCAAACCCAGACACTTGCACATGATCTGCAAGAAGTAATCACTTTTAATCCCCCAGTGTGAGAAAACATACAAACACAAATAATTTAAAAATTACTTTGGAAAGTTTAGATCATGAATGATTTACTGAATAAATTAGAAACAAAGTCTTTTTGTTAGCAGTGGCTAAAACTAAACTTACACATAGGATTTTCATAAATTTTGTGGAAATTCCCAAGCCACTGAAAGAACATTAACCACAATAGTTGCCACAAAACAACAACAGGAAGGGTTGTTGTCTGGTGCACCCCTCTCTGAGTGGGTGGGGCTCTCCTAATGACTTACTAATTCCATCATGTTTTCTGAAAGGTGAATGAGTCAATCAGACCAACTTTGAATTACTTGGCTCTACCTCTTTTTTTTAGGGGGTGTGGTTCCTGGGGATTGGACCAAGAGGCATACTATCTCTGAGCTACACCCCCAGCCCTGTTTTATTTTTATTTTGAAACAGGGTCTCACTATGTTGATGAGAGTCTCACTACTTGCTGAGACTGTCCTCGAACCTGCCATCCTCCTGTCTAGGTTTAGGTGTAGAGGATTATAGGTGTGTAGGATTATAGGTGTGTGCCACCATGCCCAGCTTAGAATACATTTGAGAAATGTTTGGGAGGTGGAATTGCCAGGCCTTGGAGTCCAATAAATAGTGAGAGAAGGAGATTCCTTGGATCATTTCCCCGTGTCTGGGGTTAGAGGATTGTGTCAGTGGCACAGTCTGAGAGAGGGGACACAGATGTGGAGACAGCCTCTGATGAAGGTAGATTTCATAGATCCTCTGGATAGTCTCATGGGGTAAAAGTATAATGATTCTTTCAAGATTCTGATTTAGAAGTAAAAACGATGCTTTTGGTTTTTATGGCTCTGATCCTACCCAGATAAGAAAAGCATTACGTAGCACTATAGAGACAGCTTAGAAGTGTGCTTACTGATTATTGGATAAAGAATATTTCATTGTTGTCAACAGATTTTAAAACTAGGATGAACTTAAGCAGAGAGTTACTGCTTGGCTAACAAGGCAAGCACCCATAACTACAGCACGTTGATTCACAGAGGGATCATAGGTAGAAACATACTCATCATAGTTCTTCTGTTTCTGATAAAAAACTTTATCCTCCTCATTCAAGACAATCCTAAATTGTCTAACAATAACATGCAGTTTCTCACGTAGCTCTTTGTTCTCTGCACGAGCTTTGTGTAGTTTTTCAGCCAGCTAGAGAAAAACAAAAGAATTGAATGAGAAGGCTCGCTTCATGGTTCCTCGGAGGGGGTCGACATTAGGTGGGCAATTCTGCAGAGCACTGAGTGCTTTGCTTAGCACACAGTGAGTATGCCACCCATATTGGGTCATTCAATTCTATAGCAAATATGCAATTGTACATTTGGGAGCCTCTTCTATAAGTTATGACAAAAGTATAGGAAGGTAATAAATGCTGATGTAAAACCATAGAGTGATACTTCATATTAAAATAGACAATGTTACTAGTAAACTGTGACCATTAAACAACACCTGTGTCCTCTTCCCACAATGTAAATAATGTGAGGGAAAAGAAAATGTCACATCTTCAGAAATTCTGGCTCAAAACCTCTTTGGTTAGACAAACAAGATCCTTGTTTCTTATTAGGACAGTCAGCCTTGTGTATCTAGGAGTTCTTCATTCATGGATTCAACCAACTGCAGATGGAAAATATATTTTTTTAAAGTTCCAAAAAGTAAAATTTGAGTTCACTATGCACAGAGAACTGGGTGGAATGAATCCACATGAATGAAGTGATGGGTAGGCATTGTATACATCATTATAAGTCATCTAGAGATAATCTAAAGCATTTGGGAAGATGCGCATAGGTTATGTGCAAATACAGTCCCATTTTATATGAGGGATTTGAGCACCCTCTGACCCTCTGATTTTGGTATCTCCAAGAGTGTTTTGGAACCAATCCCCAGTGAAAATACCAAAGGATGATCACATTTCTATTTGAGGACCAAAAAAAAAAAAAACTGGTACCCATAAGTATTCTGCATGAGGTAAGAATGTTGTACCTGGTGGCGCTATTGAATTATTTCAAATGAGGTAAGAAAGTTAAGTTTGGTAGGAATGGTGGGTATCTCAAAATAACCTTCTGGCTGAGGACCACTAAAATAGATGAATGAAAACATCTTCTTAAAAGTGCTGAAGAACTAACAAGGTACTAAGGAATAGCTAGGCCTACATTCTAGAGGAAAGCAAGAATCCATAATGATAAGGCTGCACTCAAAACTCCTCCTGCCCTGAGGACATTTACCAATATGGAAGAAACCACTTGGAAACTAAAATGCGGCTTTCTTGCATTGGCAAGGAGACAGATAACCAACATTGAGAGCTCATCCAAATGTTGAGCCTGGATGAAACTCATGACTATAGTCTGGGATCCCAAAGAGCTTCAGTAGGGAAATGTAAGGTGGATTAAGGTGGCTTGGGATGGGTAACTTCCCTCATATCTGACAGAAAGTGAATGCATATCTGCTCCTGAGGAAGACACCATCATCCTAGGCATTGAATTGTTTTTAAAAACATTTTCAAAAGTACAACGTCCAACAAACAGTTTATCACCAGAGATAGAAGGAAATAGGACAGCATGAACAAAATTTGGCAGAAAAAAGACTTCAGGAACAGACTACAGATTCAGAAAGACATCAGATATTGGAATTATCACATGCTGAACTATAAAGCAACTATGCTCATTATGAGCAAAACAACATTGAACACACTTGAAAAGGATGGTTGGAAATTAGCAACAACAGAGTGAGATAGCAATCTGAAAAGTTACCAACTGAACAATGAGATAATAAAAGTTAAGAACTCAAATAAGACTATTATCTCTAGAATGGTGCAATGCAAAGTGAAAAAGTAGAAAATACAGGAGAGGGTGAGATAAATAGAGGTATATGTATATATCCTCTATTTATCATATATATATATACCTATGATTGAAGTCCCAGAAAGAGAGGAGAGAGACTATCGCAAAAGAAATATGTGACAGACAATGCCCTACAATTGTGCAGAATGTATGAAATACAGAAATTCACATATTAAAAAGCCAAACAAATCTCAAAACGGATAAATAAAAGGAAAAACATGGGCACATCTTAGCTGAACAGTTAAGGCAAAGCAAACAAAGCAAACTTAAATGAGACATATGTGGCATTCATGAATTAGAAGCCTTGATATTGTAAAGATGTGAAATTCTATTCAAATTGATTTATAGTGATTTATAGATTTAACACAATATCAATCAAAATCCAAAAAAGCTTTATGGCAGAACTTGACAAACTGATAGAAATTCAGAGGGCTAACCATAGCTGCAACTGTTTTTTGTTTGTTTGTTTTTCTTTGTGGTACTGGGAATTGAGCCCAAGGGCATTCTAACTCCAAGCTACATCCCCAGTCCTTTTTATTTTTGTTTTGAAACAAGGTCTTGCTAGATTGCTGGGAGTCTCTCTAGGTTGCTGAGGCTGTCCTCAAACCTGCGATCCTTCTGTCTCAGCCTCCCAAGTACTGAGATTACAGGAATGTGCCACCATGCCCAGAGAGCTGCAGCTATCTTCAAGAACAAAGTTGAAGGATTTATACTATCAGCTATACACATTTTAGATTTACTAGTGAAGAGAATATTTTTCTGCTGTAAAGAGAGATAAATAGTCCAAGTAAACCGAATAGAAAGCCAATGATTCACACATATATTTATGATGTACTTATGATCTGCACTTGATTTATGATAATAGTGAAACTGATAGGTAATGGAGGAAGGGATTGCTTTTTCATTAAATGGTGCTAGTTAATTGGTCAGTTTGTCAACCTTATGAAGAAATATGAATCTTGACCACTATCTCACAACACACACATACACATTCCAAGTGGCTTGTAGTGTCATACATGAAATGTCTGCAAGATAATGGAAGAGAATATCCTCATTATTATTATTATTAATCTAAGAAGGAAAAGATTGATAAACTGATGTTATTAAAATTAATAAATTCCATTCATCAAAAGAGATATATATATACATAAATAATACTGTAAATGTATCAGTTTTGTGTTTGTGTAATATTTCATAATTTTAAAAGTTTGGCCAGCAATTCTACTTATGGGGTCAAAGGAAATGGAATCAGTATGTTGAAGAGATATCAGCAGTCTCACATTCACTACAGCACTACTCACAATAGCCAAGATAGGGAGTTAACCAAGGTGTCCATCAATGGATGAGTGGATAACAAAAATGTGGTATACACACACAATGAAATACTACTTGGCCTTGAAAAAGAATGAAATCCTGTTGTTTGCAATAACTTTGATGAGAAAATTATGTTAAGAGCTGGACGTGGTGGTGCACACTTGTAATCTCAGTACTTGGGAGGCTGAGACAGGAGGATCCGTGTTCGCGGCCAGCCTCAGCTACTTAGTGAGGCCCTCCGCAACTTAGTGAGACCCTGTTTCAAAATAAAGAATAAAAAATAGGGCCCAGGGTGTAGCTCAGAGGTAGAATGCCCCTGGGTTCAATCCCCA
>PVJS01042600.1:0-17438 GCA_004027185.1 Glis glis
ACAAACCAAGAAATAAGACAAAAATAAAAACTAGATGATGTAAACATACCTTCAGGTTATCTAAATCAGTGCTGTCTAATATAACTTTATACAATGATGGGCATGTTCTTTGTATGTGTGATCTAATACAGTAGTGACTTCACACGTCTAGCTCTTGAGTCTTTGACATAGGGAATTGAATTTTCTATTACTTTAGTTAACTTATATTGAAATTTAAACCTAAAGAGTCACTTGTACCCAGTGGCTACTGTGTTGGACAGCACAGTTCTAACCACTAATAGAGTGCATAATTCTCGTGCTGATAAATATTTAATATATTAAATATAAATATATAAGATATGAATATTTAATAAAAATATTTGATTCATCCATCAAAAGGAGAGAAAAGCAACATGGAACAAATGAGACAAAAAGAAAACATTATAATGGTCAACCTGTACCCAAATATATCAGCAATTATGTTAATTACAAAAAATATAGAGAGAAAAATAAAGATTGTCAGACTGAAAAAGAAGCAAAGCTTGACTTTACACTTCATCACACATTCAACTATGAAAATTAAATACTACCAACCCTCTATTCTCTTTTCTTATCCTCTAGAACTCTCATTATATATCTATTCAACCCATTCAATCCGCTTCTAGTTTCAACCCTTTTCCCGTATTATTCCATTTCTTTATCTTTGCTGAATTTCAGTTTTTCCAACTCTGCCTTCTGGTTCAACAATCCTTATTTTAGCTATGGTTTACCCATTGTTTGATCTTTCCAATGAATTCTTAATTTCAATTATTTCATTTTTTGTGTGTGTGTGGTACTGGGAATTGAACCCAGGGGCATTCTACCTCCAAGCTACACCCCAGGCCCTATTTTATTTTTATTTTGAAACAGGGTCTCTCCAGGTTGATGAGATTCTCACTACTTGCTGAGGCTGTCCTCAAACCTGTGATCCTTATTTCATTTCTAAGAGTTTTTCTCAAGTATTTTTCAACTTTGTGTATCCTTGTCTCACAATATCCTATCCTTCCCTGTGGTTTCACTCCCTCTCCCATTGTTTTAATTAGGCTAGGCATAGTGACTCTACAGTACCTTTCAGATCGTTACCGTTTCACGAGCTCTTGAGGTTCTAATATTCCTCTTCACCATGTCTAATTATGCTGCCGTGGTAAATTATTTTCTTTTATGATTTATAAATGTTAATCACAAGCTTTACTTGGGAGTCCCTTATTGGCCTGGACTGTTGCAAGTGTAGGTGCAGAGGGTTTTGCTCATGCTGAACCTCCTAGGATTTCATCGGTGTGAAAGATCAGTGTCCATGTTAAAAACCCTAAAGAAGGTTAAATGAGACTTCACATTTGAACATGAAAAAGACTTGGAGCTTTGGTTTCTCTGAGGTCAATTTTTTAATTTTTAGTTTTCTAATTCCCCTGCCACTGAGCAGCAATTCCAAGGTCTTGATTTTATGCAAGAATCTCAGTTCCAACTTCTTCCTCACATCAGCCAAAGCCTCATTTTCTCCCCTTGGGAGAGCTTCAACAGCACAGCCCCAAGCTCCTAGGGGCTAAATTCAGTCCAATGCTCCCCCAGGCCACCCAGTATCTTCTGGTAAGATTATTGCTCTGTCTTCAACTTTCCTTTTCCTCCAACTAGTGACATCTCCCTTATAATAAATTATTTTTATTACTTTGTTATCCATAATTTTCATGTGGTTGTCGAGTATGAGCAGCTATGCTTTGACTCGGCCCACCACATTCCCAGAGCTACCCCATGATCTCTACACCATGCTCTCTCCTCTTTCTGTCTCCACTCCTGAATTTGCACAGGTCTTCTTGCTTACCTGCTATCTTGCATCTTGATGTTTCAATGGCTTGCACAATATTCTCAATCACACCAGTAGCATCTATTATTTTTAATAGATTCCCTAAAGTTCTATGGAGCTGCAGAGGTAAGGAATCTCATTGTAGTGTGTATCGCCATCTGCATCTTGTTTGCTCCAACCATCATCTTTCTTCTCAGTGAGACCCCTTATGCTCTGACTTTTCTGAAAGCCCATGCTCTCCCAGGTCCTCTTCCTGAGCATGCGTGAGAAGGCTGATTCTCCTCATTGACAGTAGATCTCACTTCCCCAAAGCAGATCTATGTTCTCCAATCCCATGGAAACTCTGGGTGAATAAGATTTTCCCTACATCTTTAGACTTTCATAAATCATGAAGAAGAGGCAAGACTAAATGTTGCCAGACATTAATCCAGAAAACTGCAGCTAATCCATAAACAAAAGAGAAAATAAGTATCAGCAGCTTTAAGGATTGTTTTGACATTCACACACACACATGCACACACACTATGAAATGTGTTTATTTGCTCAACAAATATTTATTAAGAACTTAATAAGCAATGTTCTAGCTTCCAGGGATATAATTAAAAACAAAACTGCTTAATTGCCTCCCTTTCCCATTAAACTATAAATCTGAGGAGGGCAGAATCTGTGTTTTGCTTATTCACCACTGGACCCAAATGCTTAGCAGTGGGCTGGCACTTAGCAATATTTGCTGAGCAAATAAATGACAGATTATATTAATACATGAAGAATGATAGTGCAAAGCTAAAAGCCTAAAGAGAGGCTGGGGTGACAAGTTGGTGGTAGAGCACATGCTTAGCATGTATGAGGATCTAAGTTCAATGCCTAGAATCAAGTCTTTTAAATCCTAAAGAGAAAATCATATGTAAGTGCCTTAATCCAGCAACTAGAAAAATAAGTAAATAAGATCCAAATCCCTATGACTCTAGTTCACTCATGTGGTCAACTTTTCTTGTGAGCGAGATCGTACCCCCTACTCACTTGTTTCCTTCACTTCCCTCCCACCCCTCTCTCCTCGCCTGGCTGTGCTTCCTTGCTCATCATAAACCTTCTGGCTACCTTTCTAAAATACTATCTTGCCAAAGTAGCCAGTTCAGAAGACAAGCTTGATAAAGGTCATGGTTTACTTTTTTGCAACTGGATATTTAACTGCTTCCATATCACTTTGGCTTAGCCTGTCCAGTCTGCTATCATAAAATAACATAAACTTGGCATGGTGGCCCATGCCTGTAATCCCAGTACTTGGGAGGCTGAGACAGGAAGATCACAGGTTCAAGGACAGCTTCACAAGTAGTAAGACGCTAATCAACCTAGCAAGACTATATTGGACAGGGTTCACTAGATTAACAGAATTCACAGAATGAGTATATTTGAAAAAGGGATTTATCAGATGGGCTTACAGTTTGAAGCAATGTAGTCCCAGGTTATGACTGCACGTGGAGAGTCAGAGGAACTAGTAGCTGGTCGAGCGGTCTAAGAGCTGGAGTCTTAGGATCGGAGCAACCACTAATTCAGTCCCAGTCCAAGACGTGAAGATCAGGAGCTCTTCAGAGAAACGATGGTGAAGTTTCAGTTTGAAGGGCTGGAGGCCAAGAAGATCAAGAAGCTCTTCAGAGAAACGGCGAAGCCGGCAGCCAATGATCTCAGGCGAGAGCAGATGCATTTTCCTCGGAAAGAGTCGCGCACTCTCTACGCGGCGTCTCCCTCTTTATCTAAGTCCTGCACCTATCAGAATCCTGCTGCCTACATTCAGGGCAGGCTTTCTGTTTAATCTGCTGTTACACACCCAAAGTCACATGTCCTTGGGTGTGTCATGATCAGGTCAAGTTGACAACCTAGATTGACTATCACAAAGACCTTGTTTCCAAATAAGAAATAAAATCGGGCTGAGGGTGTAACTTAAAGGTAGAATGCCTCTGGGTTCAATCACCAGTACCACAACACACACATACACACACACACACACACACACACACACACACACAAACTGGTGGCTTATAAATAACAGATATTATTTCTTGCAGACCTGGAGGCTGGGAGATCGGAATTAAGGTGCCGACAGATTTGGTGTTTGGTGAGCACACACTTCCTGGTTCATAGAAGGCATCTTCTCGCTGTGCCCTCACAAGAAGGGAGAACTTTTGCCTCTTTAGCTTCTTATAAGGGCACTAATTCCATTCATTAGGGTTTTACCTTCCTAACCTAACCACCCTCCCAAAGGTCTCATTTCCTAATATCACCACAGGGAGAACAGCTTTCAGTATATGAATTTTGGGAGAACACATTCAATCTACAGCATATTGCCTCATTAGCTATATTGTGCAAGTTACTAGATGACTATTTCACATGATTCCACCAAGTACTTAGTCTTTTTAAGCTACTTCTCCACCCATCTGTAATTGAGGCTTGTTGTAAAGACGAAATAAGGCGATGCAGACAAAGCACTCAGTCCCATTTAACACTAAGTGCTCAATAAATGTAGCTACTTTATAAAACTCATCAAATCCTGTTTACTTTCAAAATATATCTTGAATGTATCTCCTGTGTTTCATCACTATCGATTTACTCACTCACTCATTTATTCACTTACTGATATTTTACTGAATAACGACACGTTCCAGGTACAAAGACAGGCATTGGGAATTCAGCGATGAAAGTAGACGTGGCTCTTGCCCCAGTGGTACTTATAGGACAGAGGAGAAGGAAGACTGCTAAACAGCAATTCAAATTGAAGTTATAAAAAGTCATGACTCTAGGCGTTGCTCTGGTTAGTGAGAGAAGAAACTGTCCACGTCCCAGCCCCTTTCTCCAGCAAAGGGAGCAAATGATAAACTTGGAGATAAGAAAGAACTACTGCAGGGCGTAGTGTCGCACACCTGTAATCCTAGTGCTTGGGAACCTGAGGAGGATCGCAGGTTCGCAGCCAGCCTCAGCAAGTTAGAGAGGCCCTCCGCAACTTAGTTAGACCCTATTTCAAAATAGAAAATAAAATAGAGCTGGGGGGGTGTAGCTCAGAGGTAGAATGCCATGGGTTCAATTCCCAGAGAGAAAGAGAGAGAACTGCTGACTGCTGAAGAAACTCTTGCCGGCGCAAGTTATCTACAGCACTTGTGTGCCTAGTCACTTGCTGCAAAAGCCATTCTATGGCTCTTCATTGCCTTCAGGGTAAGCTTCTTAACATGACAGATCTCCCACCTCTTCTCTTAGCACTCTTTTTCTCTCTCATTTTATGTTTCAAAAAAACTGAACAATTTGTATTTCCCTAAACACGCTTTTGCACATCTCTGTGTTTTTGCTCATACAGACCCTGAAATGTCCTTCACCCTCTGCCTTGGTAACTCCTCACCCAGGTAGGATTCTTGTGGCTGCAAAGGAAAGAAAGCCATATCAAACTAGCTTGAAAAAAAAAAGAGAAAACTTTATTATAAGGATACTGGACTGTCTCATGACCAAAGGCCAGGGAAGTGGCTGTACATCTATTATGGGTAACTGTAGAACTCTGTGGGAGATGCTGGGAAGAGCCATTCTACTCAGAGATAAGCCAGCTTATCTCTGCTTCTCCCAGTACATGTCAGTGCAACTCACATTGTTGCTCTTGTTGTTTTTCTCCTATCGAATGGCAAAAAAAAAAAAAGAAAAAGAAACCAAAGCAGTTGACAGTTCTCAAACTTCACTTGGTCCCACGCTATAAAATCCTAGGGAGGATTTGCCCAGCATGATTCAGGTGCCCACTGGTGGACCAAAAATGTGTGCCCCAGGGATCCTGTGATGTATATACTGACTGGCTGCTCTTGCCATAACTATGTGGACTGGGGAGAGGAGCACACAGAAAAACAGGAAGAGGGACAGGGAAAATCAAGGGATACATTGAGTAGAGTACATGCTCATCCTTTACTACTCAGTTCAGGTGATCCTCCTCCAGAAAACACTCCAGATTCCCTTTGCTGGGTCAGGGTCCTGTGTTGCATGTACCTTTACTGCCCTGTGAATATGTCCAACGCTGCTGCTAAGTTCTCAATGATCTGGTTTTGTGTCAGTCCCTTAGGAACTCTTGAAGAACATGTGTGTATCATCCTCAGTTTTATACCTCCATCTCCGAGGATACAACAAAGTAATAATGAATGCTCAAATGTACCAAAGATTTCTGAAAAAATGAGTAGGTGATTATTTCAACTAACTGACCTTTGAATTTTATTCTAAAACTTTAGCTATAAGAAGCCACCATTTAAGCCAGATGTGGTGGTACATGCTTGTAATCTCAGTACTTGGGAGGCTGAGACAGGAGGATCGCAGGTTTGCTGCCAGCCTCAGCAACTTAGTGAAGCCCTCCACAACTTAGTGAGGTCCTGTTCAAAATAAAATAATAAAATCGGGCTGGGGGTGTAGCTCAGAGGTGGAATGCCCCTGGGTTCCATCTCCGGTACCACAAAAATAAATAAATAAATAAATAAAAACCTTATTTTAAACTTTTTTATCCTTTTACATGGCAAAATAAAAGGACTGAAATCATTCCATACCTTATTGTCACATGGCTACTTTCTCTTAGAAGTAATTACTAGAGGTGAGATAATCTTTATAGTTGGCTTGATTGCACATAATATTTAGAATCAATTGATATGTTAGCATGGAGGAAAGCATGTGAAAGCACATGAATAAGCTCCCACCATGCTTAAGAACGTCCCAACCCAGCTTAGTTGATGGCCTATCGACCAGAGTGAAATAAAACTTTAATTCAAGGACGGAAACATTCTCTACCCTCCCCAAAAGTAGAGGAAAGAGTAGCAGTTTTCTCACAACTTCTAATAAATGCATTAAATAAATGGGGAAACATAAAATACGAAACAGAATGAAGAGAATCTTGGTGAAAATTACCAAAACAGTGCTCTGTTCTCCCTCTGCTGGCACCTAGGCAGTATAGCTCTTCAAAGTTTTGTCCAAAGACCCAAACAAAAATTTTTCATGGAATTCTGGAAATACCTGGAATTATTCAGTGTTCATCTAAATAAGCCCTACGAAAGTCAAAGTATCCCCACCAAAGCCATCGGAACCTTCTGTCCTTATCACTAATAATGACTGATATAGAAAAGAAAGAACAAGTAGAAGCTGATGGCATAACTAATTTTCAAAGACAATTCAAAAGAAGATACAGTGTATATTGTACATGTAATATGTATATTTTATTTCTTGGTTTTATAAGAATATGATCCTTACAGATTGAGATGCAGCCTGATAGAGGAGGGAAACACTGCCTTTTCAGTTAGAAGACCTGGGTGTGTGCCTTGACTCCCCCATTACTTACTAGGTGTGTAACCCTTACACATATTGGTTGTTGCTTACATTTTGGTTGTATAACACTGCCGTTTCTGGAACTGAGTTTTATCAACTTCTAAATGAAGACACGGTGCAACAGAATTGTTGGATCTGTTTCTAGTTCTAATATTTTATAATTGTAAGTACTGTTGAGTTACAAAATGTTAATGATTGATTTCTGCTTTTTCTTTATACCATTTGGGTCATTCTCAGACATAAGCAAAATGGCTGAAGCCATTCCTATAATTATCCACTTCCTTCCTTGGTATAGTGCCAAAAACACTGTGGACGCCCAGATGAATCTTAATTGATACAATAATGATTATGATGACAACGAAGAGCCCTGGGATTTTAATTTGAGCCAAATTCCCTCCTGGTTATATGGCTAGTATTTTGAGTAGCAGCTGTGAGCAGATCTGTATTTCCTTCCCCCACGCCACCTCCACAACAGTCTGAAATCTTTACTTCAAATGAGAAAAATCAGGAGCTAAAAATGCTGTTTCAATCTGTCCTACTGTCTAGTCCCCAGTTAAGTCCCCTATGTTACATTTATTTAAATTAAATGACCATTAAATATTGTTGTAAGGACGGAGAGGACAGGATGGGTAAGGTGAAAGTCAGGAGTTAACAGATTCAAATAATAACTCTATTTCTCAGCTTAATATGATCTTATAAGATTGAAATAGAGCATATCATTAATGAAAGAACAAGTGTGAGCTGATCACCCAGTGTTTCTAGCCGTAATTGAAGGTCCATAAATAGTAGCAAGAATAATTACAGCTACTAGTTATTGAGAGCTTACTAAGTGCCAGGCACTATGCTAAACCCTTTATACACATATATAGTCACTCACATACACACATATACATAAACACACACTAATGTATTCCCTATAACAATCGTATAAGTAGATGCTATTATCTTTATTTTACAAAAGAGTATTTGAAGCTTAGAGAATTACAGCAATTTCCCTAGGTTATACCACTAACTAGTGGCCAAGCCAAGACTTGAATCAGGCAGATTTGATCCTGCAACCCACTTAGAGTTTTGATTTGTTTTCTCCAAGTTGGACACTGAAGCAACTTAGCTTTAGAAAACAATTATTATGCACCCTCCAGAATAACTAAAATGAAAACCAACAATAATAATGGATGATCCTAAGTGTTGGAGAGCAGGCTTAGAATTGTAAATTGGTGCTGAAAGGTGTAGAAATGCGACTACTTTGGAAAACTCTTTGTCAGTAGCTACACAAACTGAACTTGCATACTGCCTATGATCCAACAATTCCACTGCCCACTAAATACCTGAACAAAAGTGTGAATGTATGTACAATGAAAGACAGAATTTTCATAGCAGCATTATTTGTAAAGGCTCCAGATTGAAAGAACCTAATGTCTATCAACAGTGAAATTGATAGAATAAGATTTTAGCAATTTCATGTAATATAAATACAACTGGCAAGGATAAAGAACTGTCACTACATACAATGTGAATGATGAAACATAATGTTGAGCACAGGAAGCCAGACACAAAGGAATATATATGGTACAATTCAAAAGTGCAAAAGTTAAAAAAATTCCAAATCGCCGGGCGTGGTGGTGCATGCTTATAATCCCAGTACTTTGGGAGGCGGAGACCGGAGGATCCGGCTTCACGGCCAGCCTCAGCTCTCTCTCTCTCCCCCCCTCTCTCCCTGTCTCTCTCTCTCTCTACTTAGTGAGGCCCTCCACAGCTTCATGAGACTCGGTTTCAAAATAAAGTATAAAAAATAGGGCCGGGGGTGTAGCGCGGAGGTAGAACGCCCCTGGGTTCAATACCCGATACTGCAAAAAAAAAAAAAAAATCCAAATCTAATCATGGTAAAACAAGTTAGAATGGTGGTTACCTTTGGCAACAGGTGCTAATAACTGGAGTGTAGTACAATGAAGACTTGGGATGCTGGTAATTTCTTGACCTGAGAAATATGGATATGAAAATTCATTATGTTCTAGACTTAAATTTTGTATAATTCTCTATGACAGGTTAAAATTCAGTATGAACATTTACAAAAAGAAAAGCAATTGCTAAGAAATTCATCCTTCTTAGGTTGGCGTGGTGGCACATGCTTGTAACCTCAGTACTTGGGAGGCTGAGACAGGAGGATCACAGGTTCGTGGCCAGCCTTAGCTACTTAGTGAGGCCCTCTGCAACTTAGTGAGAGACCCTGTTTCAAAATAAAGAATAAAAATGGGCTAGGGGTGGTGCTCAGAGGTAGAATGCCCCTGGGTTCGATCCCCAGTTCCACCAAAAAAAAAAAAAAAATTTATCCTCCTTCATTTCACATATCCCATTCCAGAGTGTCTTGCCACCTCATCCCCAAACTTGGGTCCCATTTCACGCTAACATTTCAAGTCTTTTCTACTTCTCAGTCCCTTTCTACATCCCTAAGTGTGTTTGATGAGAAGTTGAGACTTGTCTTCACAGAAACTGCTCCTACCTTATAAACTCCAGTTCTATTCTCTAACCACAAATATTTATTTTTCCAATTAGATCACTCATTTCACCTCTTTACCCTCTGTTTTCATTTTGAGAGCTCCACGTTCTTTTCATTCCCATAATCTTCAGCTTTCCCTGTACTTGTTTGTTTGCAGAGACCTACCACTTCAACCAGCCCATTAATTCAACTAATAGTGTGAGCCTCCAGGAATACTTCAGTAAAAACGTCATCATTTCTTCTCTCATACTTACCCTCCCGTGACTTCTGTGACAAAACCCTAAACTCTCTTGCCCTTTGTCCTTATTTATCTGACTGATAATTTTTCTACCCTGAACTAATCCAGTTGTCTGCCCTCACTGGTCCCATACAAGGATACTCATATACTAAGAGAAAGTGAAATTTTCATGTCATACGTTTATGTCTTTGCATATTTATAGTCTCTAACTTCATGTAGGTCCCAGATATTCTTATAATAAGTCCATAGTTGGTTATCTCTTTCTTTTTCCTAAACTTTAGCTAAAATTTGGCATTTTATTTACTTACAAATGCAAGCAACAAATTATAGTATTATTAGTAGCATCTATTAGTACTGCTGAGGTACTAATAATTTTGCCTACAGTGCCTATATCTTGTCACCAATAGAAATCACTTTTATAGTACATTGCATTTGTTTTCAGTATATCTTAAAATATCATTTATGATCATTGCCAAAAATTACAGTAGTTACTAGATTTGGTACTAGATCATGCTATTTTATGCATTAATATAAGCACAGCGGCATTTTAAAACTTTGAAATTGCCGGGCGTGGTGGCGCACGCTTGTAATCCCAGTACTTTGGGAGGTGGAGACTGGAGGATCCGGGTTCACGGCCAGCCTCGGCTCTCTCTCGCTCTCTCTCTCTCTCCCTGTCTCTCTCTCTCTACTTAGTGAGGTCCTCCGCAACTTCATGAGACCCGGTTTCAAAATAAAGTATAAAAAATAGGGCCGGGGGTGTAGCGCAGAGGTAGAACGCCCCTGGGTTCAATCCCCGATACCGCAAAAAAAAACCAACTTTGAAATTATGGTAGTTACTAGATTTGATACTAGACTAT
Source organism: Glis glis (assembly GCA_004027185.1). Classification (NCBI taxonomy): domain Eukaryota; kingdom Metazoa; phylum Chordata; class Mammalia; order Rodentia; family Gliridae; genus Glis; species Glis glis. The sequence goes on from PVJS01042600.1 coordinate 10,734, forward strand.
GCTATTTTATGCATTAATATGGGCATAGCAGCATTTTAAAAACATACCTATAGATTTTTTGACACTCCTCCCATCGAGAGGTAGAGGCCATGCTCCTTCTCCTTCAAATCCGGGCCAAGTTGAATGATTCCCACATAACCAACAGAGTGTAGTGTAAGTGACGCTACATGACTGTAGGGGCTAAGTCATAAAAGGGAACGCAGCTTTCACCATGCTTGCTGGAACGCAAGCACTGGGAGCACTGAGCCAACACATAAGAAATCTAGCTACCCTGCAGCTGCCATGCTGTTAAGAAGACCAACCGAGCCAAGGCAGGAAGACCACGCAGAGAATGGAGGACATGGGGGTTGAAGACAGACAGACAAGACAGAGACACCAATCAGGCCAGTCCGACTGCTATTTTGATCAGTACAGACTAATAAGTGTTTATTACAAGGTCTCTCTTCTCTAGCTCATGGGAACACAAACTATTTCCAGACCTGTTATAAGTACTAGAAGTATGGTCTACTGATGTGGGTGCTGTGTGTGTGTGTGTGTGTGTGTGTGTGTGTGTGTGTGTGTGTTACTGGAGACTGAACACAGAGGCATTCTGCTAGGTTGCTGAGAGTCTCACTAAGTGTTGAGGCTGCCCTCAAACCTGCAATCCTCCTGTCTCAGCCTCCCAAGTACTAGGATTGCATGTGTGTGCCAAGGGAACACTTCTATAGATGTCCAAAACTCTCTCTCACTGTGCCACTTCCTCCTCCTCTCTAATACTCTTGCCCACTTACCTTCTGAAATCCCATCTCTGTTTTCCTTCACTCAGCTAAACCTCTGGTCTCTGTGTGGGTCCCCGCTCTGCTCTACTTACTCCCTGGACACTGCCTCCAGATAGTAAGCTGGAATCACTGTAGAATTTAACATTTGTTTTTTTTCCTTTTCTCAGGATTACAATTCTGCATAGCCTGTTGTCCAAGGTCTGAAAACAATTATTTTATATATTTACTGAATTTTCTAGTTGTTTCTAGGAAGAGGACAACTCCACAGAAGCAAAAATCCACATGTACTTGTTAAATCCTAAATTAAAAAAAAAAACTTTGATCTTAAAATTCATATTCAAAGGTACAAAAAAAGCTCCTTATACTTAACATAGTAAAGTTTTTTGAAAATGTTCTCTAAGGGTAGCTGCTATCTCTAACTTCTCATTCTTTAACTGGGTATATTATGGCTTCTACCCTCATGGTTTCCCTAAGAGGTCATATTACACCCCTTAAAATCATCTTCTTACTCTAGCTATAGAATACATTTTATTTCCATTTTCTTTCTAGTTCATTTTATTTATTTATTTTAATGTGACTGTCTACAGATGTGCTATCCAATATGGTAACCACCAGCTCATATGGCTACATGAAATGTGGTTAGTCCAAATTGAGACATGATTGAGGTGTAAAGTACACATTAGATTTCCAAGACTTAATATGAAAAGAAACATAATTTTTTTCATTAGTTTCTGTCATGGGGAAATAGCTAATTCTGAGGGGTCCTTGGCTTCCATGATGAATAAGAATTTCAACACGTGCCATCAGAAAAAGGCAAAGGTTTTAATTAACTTAAGAAAGATGGGGATACAGGTTGGCGGTTATCTAAGAAAGGTGGGGATACAGATTAGGGGTCATTTAAGAAAGGGTGAGCAAGTCTCCCTGCGCGCATCCATCCATCCAGGCGAGCCAGAGAGCAAGAGTGCTTTTGCAGTTCTTTTATAGGAGGGGTAGGTAGGGTCGCACAGTGGAGGGCAGGACTTCCTCTTAGTTCTCAGTTTCCCTGGCGACAGATAGGCAGTAGGTTCTGACCTTTGTCCTCCTCACCCACCCTATTTACATTAAGCATCTTAGGTGTGGAGAGGAGCCATTGTGATTAAGGGTGTGGACTCATTAAGGCTTCGGCCTGACTGAACACACCCTATAGGGTGGAGTTAGATTATGAACTTTCAAAATTTTAAATCTCTATTTTCCCAATGTCTCCTTTCTGCCTAATATTTCTATCTTTGCTATTCTACCTCATCAGTTTCTTTTTTTTTTTTTTTTGCGGTACTGGGGATTGAACGCAGGGGTGTTCTACCTCCGTGCTACGCCCCCGGTCCTATTTTTTATGCTTTATTTTGAAACCGGGTCTCACGAAGTTGCGGAGGGCCTCACTAAGGAGAGAGAGAGAGAGACAGAGAGAGAGAGACAGAGCTGAGGCTGGCCGCGAACCCGGATCCTCCGGTCTCCGCCTCCCAAAGTACTGGGATTACAAGCGTGCGCCACCATGCCCAGCCTTACCTCATCAGTTTCTATGCTACTTACATGTTAAAAATGATAATGTTGTAGGGATTTGGGGTCAAACAATGTATTTCTAAAATTAATTTTACCTGCTCCTTTTTTACCTTTTCATTATCCCTACTAGGAAATTTGCGATTCCACGTGTGACTCACATTATACTTCTAATGGCCAGTATTGCCCTACAGCAACCTTTTCTGCTGCCAGAGCTGTGCTTTAAACTGTCTTCTTTATTAGTTCGTGGAACTCTGCTCTTCCCTATTTTCCTACTACCTCACTGTTTGCTCCTTCTCTGATTTCTCATGAGATCTAAATCTGTTTTTCTCAAATTTTATTGTGCTTCAGAATCACTCAGGGCTGTCTGCCAAAAGAATAAACTCTTGGACCTTATATGCAGAGATTCTGATCTGATACACTGGCTTAAAGGACAGAGATTTTGATTCAGTAAAATGGAATGAGGGTCTATAAATTTGGATTAGTCTTCAATCCTATTTGTTCTCATTTTACCCTATGTATGCCTTGGGTAACTCATCTTCCTTACCCCACCCCATTCCCAAGGACAGAACAATTGTTACAGATATCTCAAACTTAGCATACCCAATACTTAAATCTTTTTTTTTTTTTTTTTTTTTTTTGCGGTACCGGGGATTGAACCCGGGGGCATTCTACCTCCGAGCTACACCCCCGGCCCTATTTTTTTTTTTATACTTTATTTTGAAACCCGGTCTCACAAAGTTGCGGAGGGCCTCACTAAGTAGCTGAGACTGGCCGCGAACCCAGATCCTCCGGTCTCCGCCTCCCAAGTACTGGGATTACAAGCATGCACCACCATGCCCGGCTCTTAAATCTTTATTCTCCCCAACCCATTCCTCTTTTTGTCCTCCCAGTTACCCAAACCAGAAACCCTAGAATCATTCTTTCTTTCCTAACATCTATATCTAATTGGTTACAAAATCTTACTAATTCTTCTTGCTTAACTGTTCTCTCTGTGCCTCCTTAATTCCTTTAATTTAGGGTTTTTCAGTCTTGGAACTACTGAAATACTGAGTCAGATAACTTTAGTAAGGGGTCATCCTGGCATTGTAGGATGTTTAGCAGATTCCCTGTCCTTACCCTCATAGATCCCAACAACACCCCTGTTGTGGCTTGGATCTGGAGTATCCCCAAAGTCGAGCATGTCTCCAATGCAGCAATGTCCAGAGGTGGGGCTTTGGGGAGGTGATTGGATCTGAGGCTCTGACCCTGTCAGTGATCAACCCATTGATGGCTGAATGGACTATTGGTAGGTGAGACCTAGCTGGAGGACATAGGTTGATGAAGATCAGGTCTGAGTTTTATCTGACCCTCCCTGCTTCTAGATTTCCTAGAGCCGAGCACCTATTCTCTACCACACCCTTCTGCCATGATGTTTTGCTTCACCTGAGGCCCGCCCAAATGAAGCTGGCTAACCATCTCTGAAAACATAAGCCAAACTAAATTTTTCCTCCGCTAAGTTGTTCTTGTTAGGCATTTTATTGACAGAGATGAAAAGCTAACTAACATGACCACCTAGCTTGTACAACCAAAAATGCTTCCAGATGTTACCAAACTTGGGGGATGTGAATAGAGGGAAGGGAATCACCTCTCACCACACAGAGCCACCGCTGTAGTTGATTGAGGCCCTCATTATCAATCATCTGCACAGAACAAGCGATTCCATGCTATGCCCAGGACTGACCTCTCTCCCATTCTCCATACTTCTTATAGTTTTATAATTTTCATCAGGATAAATCCAGTATCTCTACTATGGCATAAAAAGGCCATTGTCTTCTACCTGCCTCTCCATCTTTCCACTCCAATCATACTGAGTTCTTTTGCAGTTTAATTAGGGATGGATGAAATTCATTTAAAAAAAAGTGTTAACTGTGGTCAGTAAGTAAACTAGTAGTTTATGGATAAATCCAAAACTCCTAAAATGTTTTAAATATAGACTATGAGTAAGCATGTACTTTGTGAAACATAGGCAGAATTGTGTTAAATATACATAGTAAGTTAGTAAACTATAAGGCATGCCAAAGTTAAAATAAATAGGAAATATGATGGAACGGAGGTCACTTACAGTCAAAAAGAGATGGAAAAAGTACGTTATAAATAATCATGACATCTCTAGACTGACAACTATGTCATCCCTAAATCAGCCACAAATGGTGACATTTACAATAGTCTCATATGTTCTCTACCCAAGAAATGCAAATAAATGTTCAGCAGCCTAACTTCTTTTGTCTGTGTGTATGGGGCGGTACTGAGGATTGAACAGAAGGGCATTCTATTTCTGAGGGACACCCCCAGCTCTATTTTATTTTTTTTATTTTGAAACAGGAACTCACTAAGTTGCAGAGGGCCTCACTAAGTTGCTGAGTCTGGCAGGGAACCTGCCATCCTTCTTTCTCAGCCTCCCAAGTACTGAGATTACAGGTGTGCGCCACCACGCCCAACCCAGCAGCCTAACTTCTAAGTTCTTCTAAGTGGTTGTGGTATCCAATACAGCACGTGCATGCCATTGGCCCAAAACATTTCCCCCTGTGGGCCTCCTTGCTGAAACCTCACCTCTGGTTCTCCTGAGCACATCATCGGTGGAGAAGGCTAATATGGCAGAAAGGCCATATGCACATTGCTTCACCAGTGAGTCAGCTGCCTGCCACTTGTTTGCACCCTGACCTAGGCATGTCAACTCGCTACAGTGCTTTCCTCTTGCTTTTCACTGGATAGATACTTAAATTGATTCAATAAACCGTATTAGTCAAGAACCTTAATTTGGTTAGTCAAGAACCTTAATTTGGTCTGTGAGCATTCTGTTTCATTACCTCTGGGATACTTCGCCTAGTAGTTCACTTGCTTCAAATCTGCTTCCTAGCAGCCGGGCATGGTGGTGCACACTTGTAATCCCAGTACTTGGGAGGCAGAGACCGGAGGATCCGGGTTCACAGCCAGCCTCAGCTACTTAGTGAGGCCCTCTGCAACTTCGTGAGACCCGGTTTCAAAATAAAGTACAAAAAATAGGCACATTAGTATCTCTCATTTTACCTTGCTCATACCTCTATGTTTCTATCATGGCATTTATCACACTTCACTGTGATCAACAGTTTCCTCCTCTGTCTCACTCTCTAGTCTATGAGCTCCTTGGAAGCAGGAATAAATTTTATTCTTTTTTTTTGGTGTGTGTGTATCAGTATTATTTAACAAAGTGCCAACTACAAGTCAATCAGCAAAATAACCATCCAAGGCAGCCTCCTACAAACACAGTTGAAGGTGTTGTGCATGGTTCTTGCCTTTCTCCTGTTCCCTAATTCCAAGATTGGTATAACAGAGTGAGTGTAAAATCCTGCCTAGGGAGGAGCCTATGAAAGTGGTGGGAAGGACCATAAGGTCACTACAGAAAACAACTTAAGAGTAGCTGTAAAAATTACTATCAGGCCTTGGTGGACTTTATCTGTCCCACATATTTGCACTTGCTGGTTAAAACAATAGCTTTTGTTTCCCTCTTATCCCCATATCAAAATGGTTAAAAGGTCAACAACCTTCAGTCTAGGAGACATTGAGCTCCGCATGGTTCTAGATGAGTAAAATCCACTTTAAAAATTAATGAGCGCCCAACTTGTGGCCGACAATAGGGATACAAAAAGAGACTATATCCCTAAAAAAAAAACCAAAAAAACGGACCAGTAGGTTCCTAGAGCCCACGTTTTGCTCAAAAGAATAGCTATTTCATAATTTATAACAAAAGAGTTGTATTTTAGCATATATTTCGTTTGAATGAAAAAAAGGAAAGTAAATCTCACATCTTAAATAAGTGGCCTTTTCTTGGGGTTCATTCTTTTAACGTATTCATTAAGCTTCAGGGTTAGGGGTAACTGGGAGCAAAAGTTTGGTACCAAGCACAGGCGTAGAGGCCAGCCGGCAATTCAATATAAATTCATTATTCGGGCAATTCGTACGCATAGCCGAACTTGCGTCTTGTAAGAGACGGCCCCAGGCACTTCCCAAATCCCCGACCCAGAAGAGTAAATACCCGCGGGCGACTGAAGCAACTATTGCCTCGCCTTGAGTCATTTGCCAGGTCACGCCTCTGAGCCCTGGTGGAACTCCCGGGGTCCGCCGGGCTGGGTCCGCTCTAGGCTGCTCCCGGCTTCTCTCGATGGTGCCGCGCGGCCTCTCTAGCCCGCGCTCGCCTCCTCTCGGTGGTAGCGCGGGACCAGCTGGAGCGCGGGCCGCCGAGTGCGGCTTGTGTGCACGCCGGTGTCCCGCGATCCCGGATTCCCGGAGGAGAGAGAGCTCAAGCTAAGGTGGAAGGGGGCCGGGGGCGGCTCTGGGGAGGAGCGGGAGCGTGGAGACCGGTCCCTGGGTGGGAAAGGAGCCCGGGGGCCCCCGG
>PVJS01042601.1:0-17437 GCA_004027185.1 Glis glis
AGTTGCGGAGGGCCTCACTAAGGAGAGAGAGAGAGAGAGAGAGAGAGAGAGAGAGAGAGACAGAAAGAGAGAGAGAGAGGGAGGGAGAGAAAGAGCAAGAGAGCTGAGGCTGGCCGCGAACCCGGATCCTCGAGTCTCCGCCTCCCAAAGTACTGGGATTACAAGCGTGCGCCACCACGCCCGGCGTGTGTTAAAGTTTTAAACTGAGAACTTAAACAATATTATTTATTATTTCACTTAAAAATAACAATTTTAAACCCATTACAAGCGGAAAAGCTTTTGCGTGTGTGTCTGGTGATAGGGATTGAGCCCAGGGCTTCATGCATACTAAGCACATCCTCTTCCACTAAGCTACATCCCCAGCCCATGAAAACATGTTTTTACGAAAAATAACTGTATTTCTAAAAACAACATTTCACAGAGTGACATTGTTTTACATGTTTTGTAAATCTCTTTCATGTCTAGTTTAATAAAAGGCAGCTGATTCTGACATCTGCTTCCGCATTCAGTCTGTTGCAATGCGCTGTTTGGGTTGGAGTATATGAAGAAAATCTGACTCACAACAACCTGTAGTTCGAAGAGGAAGGAGGATTTTTAATAGACCTTTCGGATAATTCTGGATATTTTTCTTTGATATTACGCTAAAACTTGACAGCTTGTTGTTCTTAAGGATTAGCTATAATGTAGCATCTGAAACCAATTATCAATGAACCTTTCATACTCTATTACATTAAAATCCATTGGCCTCTCCTGCACTTTCAATGAATGTTTTACCCATGCATAATTTTGTATTATGCATTAATCATTTGTAAAATGCCATTTCACTGAGTTATGGAGATCTTATGTTGATACATTTCTTTATATACTATCAAAAAAATCACATTTATTAATCTCATCATTCATCTTACCAGAAACGTCCATAAGTATGGGGAAGCAGCTCCTCACACTTCAGCTCTGGATGACAAATACTGTTTCCAAAATTCTGATTTTTGCTCAAAATTTAATCATTGTCAACAAATACCATTAGTTATCTTTCTTGAAATGACAGGCCCAGTTAATCCTTTTTTTTTTTGGTACTGCAGATTGAACCCAGGAGTTTTCTACCTCTGAGCTACACCCCAGCCTTATTTTATTTTGAAATGGGGTCACTAAGTTGTTGAGGCTGGCCTCTCTTGAATTTGCAATCCTCCTATCTCAATCTCCCAAGTACTGGGATTATAGGCAATGCGCCGCCATGCCTATTAATTAACAAGAATTAATTCAGTTAATTCTTGTTTTGTTTTGTTTTGTGGTACTAGGGATTGCACCAGGGACATTGTGCCTTTGGGCTACACCCCTAGCCCTTTCTTATTTTTGGTTTTGAAACAGGGTCTCACTAGGTTGCTGAGAATCTAATGATGTTGCTGAGTCTGTGCTTGAACCTACGATTCTCCTGTCTCAGCCTCCCAAGTACAGGGATTTTAAGTGTGCACCACCATGCTCAGTTTCATTTAATTCATTTTTGAGGAAATATCTGCTAAATACAAAAGTCTAAGTAACCAGAGTTTTCCTGTCAGTTTTTCTTTCATGTAAAAAAGGTGCCCACTGCAAAATAATTTGGGGGCTCAGCTGCTACTCAGCAATCACACTGACACTTTTCCTTGAGATAAATAACCAGGGTACTTAGGTATGTAGCAAACATAACTGTATGTGGACTCCCTGTTTTATTCCACAGAACATTAAAAAGGCATGTACTTACTTCAAGATGAGATTTAATAAAATTATTATTGTAGCTTTATCAGGGACACTTTAATGTGACTGCCATATTTATTTACTGTGTATTTATTTACTGTGAGTGCCTGTGTGATGGTGAAAATATGATTGCTAATAAAGTTTGGCGACACTGCCTTGATTCTTGCCAAGGTGCTAACAGTTTTATTCACCATCAGAGCAAATATCAACCCAGTAAAAAAGATAAATAACATCGTATAAGAATAGTTTTCACTTTGCAGATCCCCCCAAAAGGGTCTTGGTGACTCCTGAGATCCACTGTATTTTGGGAACCTTGTGTGTCAGGACTCCTAGAACAATTTAATAATGGTGATGAGATTTTACCTTTCCTTGACTTCATTTCAGTGGAACTACCTAATAAGTAAGTACAGATCCTGAGGTTAAATTTAATTATTTCTTCACTTGCAAATTTTAGACAATGATTCTGCAGCTTCAGATCCTGATGCTGAAATTGCTGCCAGGACCAATGGGAAAGGCAGCCCGGGTGAGCAGTCACCCAGCCCCGTCCAGTTCATCAACAGTACGGGAGCAGGGGACTCCAGTCGCTCCACTCTCCAGAGGTACTCTCATCCGAGTCACATTTTCACTGCATTTTACCTTCAGATTAATCTAGAGGTCAATTTCAGTGATTTAATTACCTTAGAAACAGAACTGGCAGTAGTGACGTCCCGCATTTTAATCCCAGCTCTTCTACTTTCTCTTTATTTAAATGCCACCCCCGAATCTTTTTCATGGCATCCTTACTGAGTTAATGTAAGGATATATTAATAGGAGAGTATTAATTTTCCCTCCTCAGTTCCATTCGTCTTAGCTCTTCTATATATGTAAGTTTGTTATTAGGACTTAGCTTTACAAGTAAGGTTTCTTGATTCAGAGTATGATTTTTGCCCCTTTTCTGTCTCCTGCAGCTTATAATTGCCCTCTCTAAAGTGAGAAAAACAGAGCACAGGGTGCTCTGATGGAATAGGAGCAAAGGAGAATGAAAGCAGCAATTGGCGTTGATTCTAAGGCAGCATGGGGCTGGTCCTTCTTATTCTGTGGACATTATTCTGTGCAGTACTTTCTCACAAATGTTTACTATTGATTATAAGACTAGTATTGATTTTCAGCACACATCCATCCCTGCTACTAGTAAAATGGTTCTACTAGTGAAACTAGGTTCTAGAGAAAGCATTGTTACCATCAATATCTCTGTTATTATTTTTATAGCTAACTTTATGAAAGGACTCTAAAATGCATTCAAGAAGAGGCAGACCTAAAGGACTTCCACTGAGGATGCAGTTTCATGTCAAAGAGATTTTATTCTCTTTTGGTTCAACAAAATATGCACTATAGCACATAGTTAAAGTGTTTATTAGATTTAAATGCAGAATTTGATGTGCTATAATGGGAGAAAAAGATGCTACATAATAATCTGTATATGTATCCTAATATTCCTAGGAAAATAACCATCTTCTTATCCCACTACAGATATTTTACTACTTGCCATTTTGTTCATGACACCTAGTCTTCTTAGTCCTTTGATGCATGCTTTCACCACATTTCTCGTGTAATACTGAGATGGCAACTAATTTTAGTCATTTAATGACCTTAGGGACAGAACTGCTAGTAGTCAACCATCATTTTAATCCCAGCTCTTCTTCTCTGTCAGCACCACTAAATATAAAAACCTTTTCAGCTTCAACATTGTAATGTGTAAAATGGAAGTAAGTGCAGATAACTATTGAAAGTATGGAGGATCAATATCCATATTGGATAGGTCACTGTGTAAGTATAGTCATTGCTTAATGATGGAACACTCTGCAAAATGTGTCATTAGGTGACCTTGTCATGGTAGGAACATCATAGAGTATATTTACACAAACCAAGATGGCTATGTTACCACTAGACAGTATAATCTCATATACTGTCCGTTGCTGACCAGAATGTCTCCACATGGTACATGACTATATGTGAACTATAAAAAGCATTACTGTAACTTTATGTTACATGTAATATACATAGAAACACCTTTAATTTTTCCTGTCCTATCAACCTTATCCTTTCCCTCTTTGCTCTGCTTTCTTACACTCCTCAGAAAGCTTACATTCTCAGAATGCTGCCCTTGCTGCTGGAGGCAGCACATGCCCGACACTCTCCACTTTCTGGGCCATGGGATGATGTGACATGTATTGTCTGAAGGAAATATGGACACGTGGATCCCCTCTCGGGGTCCAGGGTGAGAGAATAGGAACCCATAGGATCCTGCATTCGGAGGCAGAACTGAGACACCATACCCATTTACCTTTCCTCTGAAGTGTTTTTGAAACTGCATTGAGTGCTCATCTCGCTGTTCTGAAGAAACACATTTGACCTTTAAGCCACCAAACCCTGACTGGCTTCTACTGACCTACTTTTCCCACTTCCAGTGTCATCAGTGGTGTTGGGGAACTGGATCTTGACAAAGAGCTGGTGAAGAAAGCAGAGCCCAACACCAAAGACAGACCTTATCCTGACTGCCCCTTCCTGCTGCTAGACGTGCGGGATAGAGAGTCTTACCAGCAGTGCCACATTGTTGGAGGTAAGAGAGGGAGGGCTGTGCTGTGCCTCACTCCCAGCATCGGACCCTGCTCTCCAGTCCAGGCAGGCTAACCATGGCCCAAGATCAACAACTAGGGAATCCTTATATGCACCAGATCCATCAAGGAAACCTCTCAAGTTGGCTCCACCGTATGCTCCGAAAGAGGCTGTGGATATTTTCAGACAGGGGGGTACTAAATGTGAACAGTGAAGGGAAAGCTTCGTCCTTTGTTCATAGTGTCCCGTTTTGTCTACAACGTATTTAGGTTTATGGCTCATTGATTTTGAAAAAAAAAAAAAATATATATATATATATATTTTTTTTTTTTTTGCGGTACCGGGGATTGAACGCAGGGGCGTTCTACCTCCGCGCTACACCCCCGGCCCTATTTTTTTATACTTTATTTTGAAACCAGGTCTCACGAAGTTGCGGAAGGCCTCACTAAGGAGAGAGAGAGAGACAGGGAGGGAGGGAGGGGGAGAGAGAGAGACAGGGAGGGAGAGAGGGGGAGAGAGCGAGACAGGGAGGGAGGGAGAGAGAGAGAGAGAGAGAGAGAGAGCGCCAGCGCGCTGAGGCTGGCCCCGAAGCGAACCCGAATCCTCCAGTCTCCGCCTCCCAAAGTACTGGGATTACAAGCGTGCGCCACCACACCCGGCGCTGAAAATATATTTACTTCTTACATTTAAAACCAGCTGGGAGCTGGGCGTGGTGGTGCACGCTTGTAATTCTAGTACTTGGGAGGCTGAGACAGGAGGATTGCAGGTTTGCGACCAGCCTCAGCTACTTAGTGAGACCCTGTTTTAAAATAAAGAATAAAAAATAGGGCTGGGGGTGTAGCTTGGAGGTAGAATGCCCCTGGGTTCAATCCCCAGTACTGCAAAAAAAATAAATAAATAAAATAAAACCAGCTGGGAACCGGGGCCAAGTTGTACTAAGAGAGCTTACAGACTTCCTAAACTTTCTTCTCTTTGCAGCTTACAGTTACCCAATTGCAACTCTGTCTAGAACAATGAACCCCTATTCAAACGATATTCTCGAGTATGTATCCTTTGTTGTATTTTAAGGAGTTGGATGAGGATTGCAAGGATCAAACTTACCATGGAATCATGCTCTTGGTAATAGGTCTGTTAAGTTAGCATATTTGAGACTTTAGATTTCTAGGTGTTGCTGAGAATCCTGTGAAGTTAGATGTTTCCAAACCATATTGCACTTGGCCAAAAAACATTAGGTTAAGGGTTCTGATCTATTGAGAATTAGTCCTAAGAGTTTTTTCCCCCAGAAAGCTTATCCAAGTAGAACTTAAGAAGTAAATCTTTTTCTATTTTAATTTTTTTTCTCTTTTTAAAATTTAAAATTTTCCATTCATAAAATTCATACAAGCTGGGCATGGTGGTGCATGCCAGTAATCCCAGTAGTTGGGAGGCTCAGACAAGAGTATCACAGGTTCACGGACAACCTCAGCAACATAGACTCTCAGCAACCTAACAAGACCTTGTTTCAAAAATAAATAATAAAACGAGCTGGGGTGTGGCTTGGGGGTAGAATACCCCTGGGTTCAATCCCCAGTACCATAAATAAATAAATAGGGCTGGGGATGGAATGCCCCTTGGTTCTATCCCCATACCAAAAATAAAAAAAGTAAAAGTAATTTAAAAAAAAATTTTTTTGGTACTGGGGATTGAACCCAGAGGCATTCTATCTACCTCTGAGCTACAGCCCCAGCCCCAATTATTTTTTATTTTGAAACAGTCTCGCTAAGTTGCTGAGGCTAGTCTCAAACCTGAGTTCCTCCTGTCTCAGCCTCCCAAATACTGGGATTATGGGTGTGTACTACCATGCCCAGCTAATTTAAATATTGGAAAATAAGCCAGGCATGGTGGTGCACACCTGTAATCCCAGTACTTGGGAGGCTGAGACAGGAGGATCTCGGGTTCAAAGCCAGCCTTGGCACTTAGCGAGGCTCTCAGCAACCTAGTGAGACCCTATAAGAAATAAAATCGGGCTGGGAGTGTAGCTTGGAGGTAGAATGCCTCTGGGTTCAATCCCCAGTACCAATAGTAATAATAATAACAATAATAATAATGATAATAATAATATAATATATATTGAAAATATAAAAAATAAAGTAGAAATCTTCCATAATCACACAATTGAGCACCAGCTCCTGTTGTGTTGTTGGTGTATTTTATTCTAGACTGTCCTCTGTGTCTGTGCATGTGTGTTTTACAGAGTCAAAGTCATACATAATATGTAATTTAGTGTCATGCTTTTTTCCACCTCATGTTACAGTGTACCTCCCCAGGCCAACACAGCTCTTTGTAAACTCCATTTTTGATGCTGTATAATATCTCATCTTCTTATTTACTATTATTTACTAAACCATTTCTTTGTTTTAGATTTTTATGTGGTTCTACCTTTTTACTATTGTAAAGGCTTTGGTGCATATATTGGACATGGAAGTTTTTCTATTTCCTCGATTGTCAAATGGAGATTATAGTATTTGCTTTTCAGGATTGTAAGGATGAAAGAGCTAAAGGGTGTGTAAAGTATGTAACCAGTGCTGTCTTGGACTGTGGGAATGCTTAAAAGAAAAGAATACCAGCTTGCATGGTTTCCAAGACAGGAAAAATCCTGTAACTGCGGGTGCGACGGGTAAGAATGGGCTCCTCTGACGTTTCCCTGAACTCAGAAGGATGAACCTTGACAGCTCTTTGCTCCCTGGGGGTTTCTTGTAGTCTAGGAGCATTAGCTCAGTGCCTGGAACCTTAACTTATCTCTTAGAAAAATGCTCACGGCAAGATCATCATCCTGTATGACGACGATGAAAGGCTGGCCAGCCAGGCGGCCACCACCATGTGCGAGCGGGGCTTTGAGAACCTCTTCATGCTTTCTGGAGGTGAGCAAGGTTACATTCTGCTGAGGACTAAACAGACAGAGCTCTGGACTCACAGGCTTTCATCCCACCCCATCACCCTTTCCCCTCCGTGCTTGGAATTTGGTGTTCTGGAAAGAGAAAAAGCCATGCGGGCTAGAAGCAACCAGGGCTTATGGAAAATATCCATTAGCTCTATCAGCACATGTTTTTAATTCCTTAAATAACCACATTGCTTCAGGGCTCTGTGAGAAGCCGAAGACTCGAGCAAAAGGATTTTCTTGTGGAATTCTGAGAATCCCACGTAATAACATTCTCTGGTGCAGTTTGCTTAATGGTGAAATGGTTAGGAAAGACTTCATGCCCTTGTGTTGGCCTCCACTTGGTGACCCAAGATTAGAGGACATGCAGGCTTTTCTTCCATGTTTCGGTGTGGCCTCACCATGGTAATCCTGCCTTTTCTGATCTTCTATATCTAGGTCTAAAAGTCTTAGCTCAGAAATTCCCAGAAGGACTGATTACTGGTTCCCTGCCGGCATGTTGCCAGCAGGCCCTTCCTCCTGGTTCTGCCCGGAAACGATCCAGCCCCAAAGTGCCGCCCCTGCCAGCGGAGAACAAATGGAGATTTACCCCAGAGGACTTAAAAAAGATAGAATATTATCTGGAAGAGGATCAGGGTCCTGCAGACAATCCTAGTAAGATATTTTCCCTTTGTTTTCTGGGGAACCTGAGATTCGCAGCTTTGAACATCACTTCATCATACAAAAAGCTTCATGTTTTACATTCAGATTCTTAAAATAGTTGAGACTGTGTGTGTGATGTAGGTCCTGGGTAGAAGGTGACTCGTGATGGTGGCAAGAATTAGTCATTGAGCACAGGCATAGGAGAGAGAGCTTATCAGTCAAAGTGGGTAGCCCCTGGCAGAGTTGACAAAGCATAGTGCATTCACATTCCTTCTTGGGAAGTTTTCTTTTCCTTCTGTTGCTTTTGGGCACATTTAAACCATTACCCAGAGCCTTCCTGGTTTGTATTCCTTCCTTTCCTTTGGTTCCTGCTTTCTCTTCTCTTCTCTTTTCTTTTCTCTTTTTTTTTTTTTTTTTTTTTTGTGGTACTTGGGATTGAACCCAGGGGCATTCTGCCTCTGAGCTACGTGCCCAGGCCTATTTTATTTTTTATTTTGAAACAAGGTCTCACTAAGTTGCTGAGGGCCTAGCTATGTTGCTGAGGCTGTCCTCAAACCTGCAATCATCCTGTCTCAGCCTTCTAGGTACTGGGATTACAGGTGTGCGCCATCACACCCAGCTATCTTCTAATTGCTCCTGGCTGTACAGCCCTCCCAAGGAAAGACTGGAAGACACTAGGTTTGTTGGGGATAATGGAGAGGAAGAAAAAAACTCTCTTCCTTCCCTCCATCCCTGCCCCCTTTCTCATCTTTAAGTTGATCTCAAGGATGAGGACTAGGTCATCCTTGGCCCAGAGTACATGCTGCACAGGACTTCATTAGCTTAAAAGTGGTTGTAGACTAGGACTTCATTAGCTTAAAAGTGTACTTGGCGGATTGTCCCTGGAATCGTTCTCATAGTTCTGCTCCTCTGTCTCCCTCCTTCCAGGCCGGCTGAACCAAACCAACTCCTCCGGAAGAGACTCCAAAGTACCTGGTGCCCGCAGCGGTCAGAATCTGCCCACCGGGGGCCCTGCTGGCCACTCGAACCCCCGTGCCCTGGGCAGTGGCCACCTGCAGGGCAAACCCTGGAAGTAAAGACTTTGTCTCACTTAGTCAAATAAATTTTTCCCCTCCTTTCAGAACCCCTGAGCAGTTCCCATGTTGGTCATTTTCAGAAACTGCTGTAGAGGAAAGAGCAGGCCATGTGTGCTAGGCCGCCTTCCCTCTCCCCTTCTCCATCTCTTCCCATTTCAGCCAACTTGAGAAGGATTTTGACAGATGACCACAAAAACCAGAGGCATGACAGGCTCTAGTGTCCTCCCTATTGTTTACAGAATATTTAAGTCTTTTGAAACTGAATAGGGAAAAAAAAGGATTTTTTTTAAAATAAGGTCCAGCTTGTTTGGTCTATATCCAGTGTTTTGTAAATACTTCAGTCACATCTGCTGGTATGTTCTTCCCAACCAGTTTTTTCATTCATTATAGATCTCATGAAAGGTTCTCCAGGTGGGCTTGGCGTGGTGGCTGTCCCCAGGGGTGCAGATGAGTCCTGGATCCAGCCCCCTGCCGGCCCCACATCAGGTGTGGGCGGCTGGCTGCTGCGCTTGGCCCAGCATGCTGCAGGCTCTGCTGGAAGTCCGAGGCTGGTGCCTGTGAGCATGGCTTAATTTTACGATTTAGTAGAGAAGTTCTGCACTTACCGAGTGCTCCCCCCACTAAATGGTTTTCTGGAGCCAGAAAGGTATGCGCTCGGCCATCTTCACACAGGGAGGAGGGTCTCTCATGAACACACTGGCCATCATATGGGCCTGTGCTGAGAGCCCCTGGAAGCCCACCACAGCTGTCCCTCACTTTGGGTCTGTGCATCACTTGTAAATTTCCATTGCCCGACTGGGTCCATCTCTATTAGATGGGTAGAAATTATGGCCACTTGAAAACATCAGCCTTGCTCTGGCGACTGGGAAACGCAGAGGTGAGGAGGACTCCAGAGTCCTTTGTCAGGGCTGACAGCCCCTTAAGCCCTTGCTTAAAAATACAGTATTAGTCTAATTGAGTAATTAGTGCAATTTCCTGCTTACTTTTCATTCTCACGACTGAGCTGTGATTAGGAGGTTGTGATTATAGATTCTGGTTTTGGCCGGAATTTTGAATCAGCATTAATTGAATTGCTAGATGACTGGCATTCATTCTATTTAATTGGGGGAACAAAAGACCTCAGGTAAGGATGAGGAACTCTGAAATCATACGGAAAAGGAAAAGAGCCTTGTTAATTTTTATGGTCTGTGATCGTAGCTGTGATAAGGGACTAAGGAATAAATTGTGCTCTTTGTCATGACAACCAGCTTCTGAAAAGCCAACTGAAAATCGCCTATCCTTAGGTGGTTTCTGCTGCTGGGTGAGATTTGCCTGAACAGTACTATTTCTCACCACCACCACCCCCAAAAAAAGCACCACAGTATTTCTAGCATGGGGCTGTGTTTGTAAGAGAAATAAACGTAATAAATATCTCATGGAGACATATGGAAAAATAACTCAGATTCAGCCCAGTTCTGTTTTAAAGTATGTTTATTCTTCTCTACTTGATTTCCAAAGTGCAACATTTTCCGATGCTTTAGAAATCAAACAAACCAGGGACATTGTTCAGATGTCAAGCCGTACCCAATTTTCCACAAGATTCAAGAATCTTGTATAAAATTCAGCCAACGTACACATAGCTTTAATGAGGAGCCTGTCATGTTTCCCCATAAATTTATTGCCTGAGAACTTAGTTCAGCCTTCTGCTAATGCCAAAATGCTCTGGCTTTTTATTTTCTTTATGGCATAGATAGGAAAATGCAAATTTTTCCACACTCAACTTTCCCCTAGCGTGGACAAGATTTTCAGCCATCTTTGATGCATATACATTTTTAAGGAAAAATATTTTTCTCTGTAACAAAATTCTGTTTATGCCATTTTAAAGCTGGAGATTAAAGCTCCCCACTGGATCCTATTTTGAAAGTAAAGGGTAGTTCCCCCTCGTTCCTGTCCTGCACTCCCGCCATCACCTGTTAGAAACTACTGCATATGTGTGGAAAGTCCCCCTAGTCAAATCTGTCACAGTTGCTGTGTATTTACCAGAGGTATCTAGCGGGCCGAATATGTATCTGTGTGTTTCTGCATAGTGTGCTTTGCCCTGTTGGTAAGGATTTTGAAATTTCAAAAGACCTGTTCTGGTTCTACACTTTGGTGTTAAATGTTACGATCAGACGTTTTTTACATGCTCCAGGTACTGCTTTTAACATTCTATTTTACTAGTTTCTTCATTAGATTATTTGACATGCATTATTTAAATGATCAGTGATACTTTGTGCAATTATGAATGTTGAAGATTAAAGAACATAGTCACTAATTTGTCGTTTGCCATTAATGTGCTGAAACCTGCCAACTTCTCTCTTCCTCTCTGTCAGGATGATTTGGGGGAGCCCCAGGAGGCTAGAATGATTGGAAAGAGCATCTCTTTTTGCTGCATCGCCCAGAAAGTCATACCTTCTTTGTATAAATGAGTCAGAAAATCATTTCAATTAGAGCAAGAGACTTTAGCTCTCTAGTCAGGAGGCCTGGGTTTCCTCTCAGTGTTCAGTCAGGGACTGACAGCCACCCTGGGAGATTGTATCATGGCTTCCTCGAAGGAGTTTTGGGAATTGACTAGGTGCTAGCCTGGGGCCCTTGAGAAGGAAGGCGCTTTATCAATGAAATGCCTCAAAGGAATGTATTTAAGAAAGGAGAGAAGGAAGGGAAGGAAGAAGAGAGGCAGAAAGAGGGAAGAAAAGGCTACAGTACTCACTTGAAAACATCCTGGGCTGTAATAATGTCAGGTTCAATCTGTTGAAAGCTATAGAATGATTCAAATGGTCTAAAAGTCATTTTCATTTTTGTACCTGTGGTAGAAAGCCAGAACCAACACAAGCGTGTTGAGTTTGGTATAAATCGGAATTAGAAGAGAACAAATAATGTTCAGTAGTCGCTCAGGGATTTTTCCCGTGGTGCTGTTTAGATTTTACAGAAATTCTTAAGACTTTCAGCTACTCACCAAGAAAACAGAACAAAACAAAAACCTTCTCTTCTCTAATTCCCTCGTGGAATATAAGTAAAGTCAGAGTCCTGGGCTGGAAGAAATATGTAGGTGATTTTTCATGTGTTGGTTTTAGTTTCTGTCATGTTGTTTATTGGTTATAGAGTCTGTCTTTTATGTTATCTGACTTTTTTAGGGGGATAACTAAATTCTGTCCACCTGGATTTAAATCCTTGACCGCCTTCTTGCTCTACTCTGAAGATAATCATTAAGACCTTTCCTCTACCAGTCCCAAAATGTTCTGTGTCTTTAATGTGTGTTCATTTTTTCACAATTCTTTCAAAGATGTAGGTCCCATAATACTTCCCTTTTCAAAAAAAAAAGCCAGAAATGTGGATTATAATTCATCAGTTTAATTATATTGGGCATGTTGAGTACTTACATGCAGTTATTTTTTTTTTTTCCGGTACTGGGGATTGAACCCAGGGGCATTCTACCTCCGAGCTACACCCCCAGCCCTATTTTTTTTTATTCTTTATTTTGAAACAGGGTCTCACTAAGTTGCCGAGGGCCTCACAAGTTGCGGAGGCTGGATGCAAACCTGCAATCCTCCTGTCTCAGCCTCCCAAGTACTGGGATTACAAGCATGCGCCACCACGCTCCTGGCTACATGCAGTTAATTTTTTATTAACAAATATATTTTTCATATAAAAGCAATAAGACATTGTGCTTCCAAAGAGTTTAGAATACTTTTGGGTAGTAATACTTTTCCTAGATTTGTAGTAATTATTGAATCATTGTTATGGCACCCTTAAATTGGTACCCAGGCCAGTGATAGCATTAAAAAAAAATAACTAATGGTGGAAATCTGTCTGTCTTGAATTCTGACAGAACACGGTGCATGATTTTATGTGTGTTTACCAAACTCCATCTATCCCATGGTCTCACTTTATGGTGCTAATCCTCTTTGTTCTGAATGCAGAAGCAAATTCTCTTCGCCTGTGTAACATCCTGAGGCACCTAGTACAATGTGCAGCTAACAGAGATCACTTATCAAATACTACTGACTGATACTCTACGTCTTTTAAAGGCTATCCACATGCCTTCCTTTTGAAATTATTTCAACTGCAAAGCTCCTAGAGAGTGCGGCTCTCCAGCGCTGACAGTGGCCCTCGAGTAGGTGTTTGTGAATAAACAAGTGGACCCCGTCGAGACTGCAGTCGGGACGCGATGCCCTTGTGGTGGCCACTCAGAGCCACTCTGCTTTCTGGAGACTCAGGAATCTCGTGCACTTTTGTCCCCTCGCGCACCCTGCTTTCTCTCCGAGGGTTTGGGTCTCCCTGGTGGGAGACACTCTGAGTGCTGACTGGGGATTTACCATTACCCTGCGGGACGTCACCTGCCAGGACCGTTTTACTGTCCCCTCGGTGGCCCTCAGAAGGCAGCAAGGCCAGGCGGCCACCATCCCCATCAGAGAGAGGGCTATTTTTCTCCTGTGAGAAATCTTGCAGGTTTCCAGATACTAGCAAACATTTATGGAGAGCTTTCTATGTGGTGGGCAGTGCTCCTGGAGTCTCCACGGTGTGGTCTGACTCATTTGATTTTCACAGCAGTCCTGTGAGGCAGACACCCCCATTTTCAGATGAGGAGACCGAGGTTTGGGTGGAAGTGAAGCAGCTCACCATGAGTCACTACGTAGACATGGAGAAGCCAAGATCCAGCCTGAGTATGGGGCTCCACAGCCTGCTCTCATAGGCACTGTGCTGTGCTGGCATCCATAAACTGGAACCCAGGTCAGCTATAGTATAAAAAAAAGTAATGGTGGAAAAGGGCAGACACAGACACAGCCATGTTCCTTAGGCAGTAACTCTGCCAGTGAAATATATTCTCCCCTTGGCTTTTGGCTTCCCTTCCCTGCTACTCACTGAGATTCCATGGGAACCTTCCTCCTCCTGCCTGCACAAAAGGCAGTAGAAATTCAGGAACTGAAACCTGTTCCCCAGAATATATGTTTCCACATTCCACAGTCTGTCTGGTGTCCTATCTTGAAGACATTTGCTCCAGGATTTTGTGTGCTTGGTACTGGAGATTAAACCCAGGGGTATTCTGAGCTACCCCCCCCCCAGTCCTTTTTTCTTTTTTGAAACAAGGTCTCACTAAGTTGCCGAGGGTCTCCCTACGTTGGTGAAACTGGCCTCAAACCTGCGATCTTACTGTCTCAGCCTCCCAAGTACTGGGTTTACAGGTATGCACCACCACGCCTGGTGCTCCAGAGTTTCTGAGGTTTATTTTGTTCATCATGAGCTTCAACTTAAGGAATGAGAGTTACAAACTTTTAACTATGTAGGAGGAAAAGGTAGGCTGTTTTCCTGTCAGGTTCCAACTATTCAATAAACCATATTGATAGAATTTGTATCTGGTCTCTCCTTTGTGATGATGTTTCTTTTTTTGTGTGTGTGGATGGAACCCAGGGGCATCCTACCTCCGAGCTACACCCCCAGCCCTATTTTTTATTCTTTATTTTGAAACAGGGTCTCACTAAGTTTTGGAGGGCCTCACTAAGTAGCTGAGGCTGGCCATGAACCCGGATCCTCCAGTCTCAGCCTCCCAAGTACTGGGATTACAAGCGTGTACCACCACGCCCGGCTGTGATGATGTTTCTGATTTAGACTGAAACATAAATTGTGAGAACTGGCCGACGGCCACAGGCCCAGGTTTCCTGGGGAAACAGAGGCAGCCCTCTTTGCCGCAGCCTGTGTCAGCAGAGCCCCGATTCCACCGCAATGTGGCTGATATCGGGACTGTGGTTAAGCAGAGACTTAATTTTCTCCTTTTACTTTGGCAGCAAACACTTGGCAATCTTGGTCTCTGGGGTTAGATGACGCTCACAGTTTGAGTTGCCAAATTAATGCGGATCCTGAAAGCTTTGGGGAAGAATTCATTACCCTTTGACGGGTTTTCAGCTTTAGTGGGTGTTCTGTGCTTTTCTCCAAGAGCTCCCTTGGCCCAGCCACTGAGAACATCGCGGCTGGTCGCGTGGTTACTAGGTAGCAGCTGGGTCTTAGTGTGCTCACACAAGGATGTTCCTCAGTCCTTCCAGCAAGAGCCCAGCGCACCGTCAAATCCACCTGGTCCCACTGGTCCTTGAGTAGCTATGCCCTGGATGAGGGGTCAGTGAGGTCATATCGGGATTGTATTCAATGACATTTCAATTCCAACTTCAGGCCAAAGCCAGAGAGCTAGACAGACATATCTGAGTGTTCATTCAGAGACTACCTGAAGGATTCTCAGGGACCACCAAGGGCTCCCCGGCCACATCGTGAGCCACCTGTGATGGCAGAAGAGAAGTAAAATGAGTTCACTTAAAAATAAAGATTTGAGGGGCCTTGGAAGAGTAGGCGTTAGCGTAATCAATTTCCAAGATTGCGATGGGAACTGGATGTGAGCAGGAGGGCTCTCGGGAATTTCCCATGGTGCTGCAGTCGAGCGCGCAGGGAGCAGCCCGACTGGGGACCTGCATATTCCCTGCCCGGGGGCAGCACTGCTTCCAGCTAGCTGGAGTGCAAATATTTTTCTGAAGATAAGACAAGCTGCAGTGTTCTGGGAAAGATGGTGAAATAAGATGCCTGAACAGAAGAAATGAGTTTAGACAAATTATAAATAAGAACCTGAGCATAGACTAAGACCGCCATTTAAATGTTTAATGTTGATAATAAGTGATGTTAGGTAACTTAATGCACACATTTGTAATCTGGTATGTTTCAGATACCCTCCCCCATAAAAGCTGATTATAAAAACTCATTGCGCCAGGTATGGTGGTGCACGCCTGTAATCCCAGTACTTGGGAGGCTGAGATAAGAGGATTGCAGGTTCAAGGACAGCCTCAGCAAGTAGTGAGACTCATCAACATAGTGAGACCCTGTTTCAAAATAAAATAGGACTGGGGATGTAGCTCAGAGGTAGAATACCTCTGGGTTCAATCCCCAGTGCCACACACACACACACACACACACACACACACACACACACACAGCAGCTCATTGCAAGAAATTCTGAAAAATATAAAGAACAAATATAAAGAGCAGCAGCACTTCCCAAGGTAGCCACAATTATTATTGGGGGTATGTCCTTCTGGGTATTACATGTATGTGTCTGTCTGTCTGTTTTTAAACAAAAATGGGATCCATAACACACTTTTTTGCAGCCAACTTGTTTTTTAAAAAAACAACTGTATTGAAGCATAAATCACATACCATCAAATTCACCCATTTTAAGCATACAATGATTTTTACTAAATTTACGGAATTGTGCAGCCATCGCCACAATCCAATTTTAGAACATTTCCATCGTGCAGCCAGCCCCTTCCACTTAGTATGCTGTGAGCATTCTTCCATGTCAACACAGACCTTAATGGCTCCATGATATTCCATCGTGCAGAGGTGTCATACCGGTATCAATACAGATCGTTATTTAGGTTCTTTCTCCTTTTTATTTATTTGGCTTTTTACTATTCCAGTCTCGTACATACATATTTTTTTAACTTGTTCAAATGTTTTTATGAAGTAAATTCTTCCAAGTGGATTTTCTGGGTCAAAGAAGCAATATATTTAAAAATCTTATTTATATCGCCAAATTTGCCCTCCAGAAAGGTGGCACAAATTTATCGTCCCAGCAACAGTCTACGGCCATCCTTATTTCTTCAAGCCCTTGAAAACACTGAGTCATAAGTCTCTTATTCTTTGCCACCCTGATGAGAGAGAAATGGCATCTTGGTTTGTCTTGAATGTACAAGAAGTCACTGAGGACCAGAGTCTTTTATACATGTATTGGTGTTTTCTGTGTCACCTTTTAGAAATTGCCTATTTTTCTTTCAAAATTTGAT
Source organism: Glis glis (assembly GCA_004027185.1). Lineage (NCBI taxonomy): Eukaryota > Metazoa > Chordata > Mammalia > Rodentia > Gliridae > Glis > Glis glis. The sequence goes on from PVJS01042601.1 coordinate 16,800, forward strand.
CTTTCACCCCTTTTTTTACTTTAACTCCCTCAAGGTTATTAATACTTATTTTCATATAAGTTGAAATATTTTGAAAATTTATTGTCTTTATGTTTTTACTTAAAAATTTTAAAACATTTTACCCTTGAGGGGGAAAAGCCCACAAGTAAAACCTAAAGCTCTTCCCACAGTTAAATTTGGGGGAGAGCAGGTACTGGGGATTGAACCCAGGGGCATTCTACCTCTGAGCTAAACCCCCAGCCCTTTTTTATTTTTTATTTTGAAACAGGGTCTCACTAAGTTGCTGAGGATCTTGCTAAGTTGCTGAGGCTGGCCACAAACCTGCAATCCTCCCATCTCAACCTCCCAAGTCCTGGATTACAGGTGTGTACCACCACACCTGGCTTGAAAAAAATTTTTTTACAGTATTAGAAACTTCTATTTCTTCACTTAATATGCATTTATTATTATTATTACTATTAATGTTATTATTACTAAATGTTATGCACTTGGCGTGGCTATAAGGATTAGGTGGCAGACAGAACAGTCCTGACCCTGCCCTCATGCAATTTACATTACTTCATTCCTTAGCTTCTTAACTTCCTTAAGACTGTTACTTGCTCCAAGCCTTTTTTTTTTTTTTTTTTTTTTTTTTTTTT
>PVJS01042602.1:0-17435 GCA_004027185.1 Glis glis
TTTTGAAACCGGGTCTCACGAAGTTGCGGAGGGCTTCACTAGGTAGAGAGAGAGAGAAAGAGAGACAGAGAGAGAGAGAGAGAGAGAGGAGAGAGAGAGAGAGATAGATCCATCGATCACACGCGCATGCGCGCTGAGGTTGGCCGTGAACCCGGATCCTCTGGTCTCCGCCTCCCAAAGTACTGGGATTACAAGCATGCGCCACCACCCCCGGCACCTCCCTACAATTTTGATGCTAAAAAATGTTTTATGAAAAGATGCTGAAATTGAGGATAGTTATCTTAATATTCTTACTTAAACATTAATATTAAAAGTTGGGAATCTTCTGTTTTAATTTTTTGACATTTTACTGGCCTGGAAACTGCTGAACAGTCAAATCTCTTGTCTTAGAGCTGATGCAGTTAAGGTTCAGAGGTAGAGGCACACGTGGCCCAAGATAACATCCCATTTTAGTTAGACACTGCCGATGGTAGCTATGTGCAAGATTCCTTGAAGTGTCCCTTTTCTGCCTTGTCCCTTTTTGTGTGTGTGTATGGTACTGGGGGTTGAACCCAAGGGCATTCTATCTTAGGCTACACTTCACCCCTTTTTATTTTTTTTGTTTTGAAACAGGGTCAGTCTCACTAGGTTCCTGAGAGTCTCACTATGTTGCTGAGCCTGTCCTTTAACCTGTGATCCTCCCTTCTCACCTTCCCAAGTACTGGGATTACAGGCCTGCACCACCACACCTTGCTTTGCCTTGTCCTTAAGCAGGTTCTACTCTACATCAGCACCCTGCAAGAAGATTGGATCCTATCCAAGAAGCTTGTTTGTAGATTCTAGCTCATTCTTCCAAAGTTACCAAAAATCATTGGCCCCTGGCACCATTTCTCCATCCCACCTCTACTTTTTCCACTTCAATCCAGACCTTTAACCCCACCCATTAACTACTTCTGAGCTTCCTTTTACTTCAAAAATAGTTGTCTTTAGGGGAATTACTCAGATACTGATACAGTTTCAAACCAATAATTATAGATTTTATTATACATTTCATTATCCATTGTAATGTTTGCGGATATCTCTGTTTCTCCACCTTAACTACGAACACCTGAAAAGCAGTTGTTATGCTCTATATTTCTTCTCCTAGATGCCAGGTGTGGTGGCGCACGCTTGTAATCCCAGTACTTGGGAGGCTGAGACCGGAGGATCCGGGGGTTCGCGGCCAGCCTCAGCTACAGAGTGAGGTCCTCCGCAACTTAGTGAGACCCTGTTTCAAAATAAAGAATAAAAAATAGGGCTGGGGTATGGGGGCTTGGAGGTAGAATGCCCCTGGGTTCAATCCCCAGTACCACAAATAAATAAATATATTTCTTCTTCTAGTACCTAGCACACTCCTACTACAAAATTTACAGAATTAGGAATGAATAAATTAACACATTCCTTGCCAAGAAAGTGCTTTAATAAATAAAAAATACAGACATGTATTTATTGTGGTCCTCTTGGTTTGCAAATGACAGGAATAAGGGGCCCAGGTCTGGGCCTGGGCCTAGGTGGGCAGGAGGAAGCCTAAGAAAACCATTTATCCTTGGGGCTCTGGTCAGTTTTTCTTGTGAATGGTAAGGGGGAAACGTAACATGAAGTGGAGGCAAGAGGAAGAAGTAAAGAATCCCCCAGCGAGAACAGGAGTCCTGGAATGACTCCGCAGCAGCGCTGCCCCCGTTTCATCCCAGACGGCATCCTGTAATCCAGTGGGAGAGAGGCCGGCCTGCACAGTGCAACTTCCATTCTACCCTGTGGAGAAAAAAAGTCATAGTTTCTGCTTCCCACTTTCCACAGCTGCTTCTCCAGCCCTGATTCCATTCTCTTCCTGAGGTTCAGCTGCACCCCTTCAGTGGGCTCAGTGAGACACCCCCTCCTCAAAATAAATTTCTCTCAGCTAGCTCAAGTTGTTTTCTGTTACTGCAACCAAGAGTTTTGTTTAATACAATATCAGAGAACAGAAAAAACCCAGGTCTCCTAACCCACCAGAGTTCCAAGCCAGTCCACTCTCTCACATTTTTCTAGACCCCTGCAAAGGAGTGACCGTGAGTTCCTGCTTATGGCCCCTTTCTCTATCATGTCCTCTTTCTTGGGGCTCTGCCCACTAATCTAATCCCACTGTGTCCTCCTCACCAGTTCTTCATCCCCCCAAATCCGGAGACAATTTTTTTTGCACAGTGGATGGCTGGAAGAAGGTTGGGGTTCAGCACATCTGTCAAGGAAAAAAAATAAAACATCCATGAGGGCACAGAAGACAGTCTCAAAGATGGAGGCAGACAGCCGGGCGTGGTGGCGCACACTTGTAATCCCAGTACTTTGGGAGGCAGAGACCAGAGGATCCGGGTTCGCGGCCAGCCTCAGCGCTCTCTCTCTCCCTCTCTCTCTCTCTCTCTCTCTCTCTCTACCTAGTGAGGCCCTCCGCAACTTCGTGAGACCCGGTTTCAAAATAAAGTATAAAAAAATAGGGCCAGGGGTGTAGCGCGGAGGTAGAACACCCCTGGGTTCAATCCCCGGTACCGCAAAAGAAAAAAAAAAAGATGGAGGCAGACACTGGCCCTCCACGCACAGGGTCTGCCCCCCAGGGCTGAGTGAGCACTTCCAGGTTAAACAAGGCCTCCCTACCAGGGGCCCTTTAAGACACCCCTACAAAGGCTGCTAGAGATTGGGGTGGCTGGGGTGGGGGCAAAAGGGCCAGGAGGACTAAGATTTGGGCCTGTCTGCTACTGTTCTTCCTAGCCAGAGTACGTGATGGTTCATCCAGAGTTTGTAGAGGTTCCAGAGAGAGAAACTACCAAACAGGCAGCCCAGGGGTCAAGGTCGAGGCAAAAGTGAAGTCCTGCCTAATGAGGGGGACTCTTTAGGTAAGGATCCCAGAAACTTTAGAGTAGGGAGGAGGAGGTAAAGGGCAGAGTCATGGGCCATGCATTCAGTGCCAGCTTGCTTGCTCTCTCTGTGTCTGTCTGTCTGTCTGTCTGTCTGTCTTTGTTTTTGTTGTACTGGGAATTGAACCCAGGGGTATTCTGCCTCTGAGCTACACACCCAGCCCATTTATTTATTTATTTATTTATTTATTTATTTATTTATTTAATTTTTTGTGTGGTACTGGGAATTGAACCCAGAGGCATTCTACCTCTGAATTATACCCCCAGCCTGATTTTATTTCTTATTTGGAAACAAGGTCTCACTAGGTTGCTAAGAGTCTCACTAAGTTGCCAAGGCTGGCTTCAAACCTGTGATCCTCCTGTCTCAGCCTCCCAAGTACTGAGATTACAGGCGTGTGCCACCACATCTGGCTTATTTTTTTATTTGAAACAAGATCTTGCTAGGTTCTCTCTCTCATTCTCTCTCTCTCTCTCTCTCTCTCTCTCTCTCTCAGATGCGGGTCTCACTATATTGCTCAGGCTGGCCTTAAACTCCTGGGCTCAAGAGATCCTCCTGCTTCAGCCTCCCAAGTAGATGGGATTACAGGCAAGTGCTCTCACCCCAGGCTCACTTTTCTTTTGAGCCTCAATTTGCTCATTCGTAAAATGGGGGCCATAAATGGTTTCTACTGCATGGAAAATTGAATGACATGCGCTTTTGCATGTAAAGTGCTTAGTATATCATATGCCCTCAACCAATGTTGGCCGCCATGACTGCTCTACTACTCAGCTGCAGGATCTGCAGACTCCCCTGACTAGATGGGCATTGGGGCCTTGCTCACTAAAGTGAGTCCCTGACTGAGCCATCTCTCCAAGGGCATGCCCAGGCTGTGGGTGGGAAGGAAGTCCTGTGAGTAGAGGCTGGTCTCCTCTCTCACCACTCCCACCCTGGGGCCCCAGCCAGACCTTGACAGTCCACTTGGCAAAAGTTTTCCGAGTGACTCTGGTAATCGTTGCACCAGTAGTGGCTGTTGATCTGGAAGACGCCATAGTCAGAGCTGCCATCTGCGTTTTCATTTACCTTTGATATATTGAAGTTGCTTTCCACAAAAGCCAGGCACAGCCCTTAGGAAAGGGAGAAGAGGGTCAGGATTTAGGGAGGACCGAGCTGAGTGAGACAGAGGATGGTGGAGGAAGAGAGAAAAAAGGAACAAAGCCCACGAGGCTAGATGAGGCTAGAGGCTGGAAACACCCATGGGCTTCTCCTCTCATCCTTTGGTCCATCCACCCACCATCAATAAACCAATCATCCACCTTTCCATCCATCCGTGCATTCTGCATTTACTGAGCACCTACTGTATGCCAGGAACTATGCAAAGCCCTCAAAGGGACATTCAGCTGGGCCAAATATAGATGCTGCCTTCAAGGGCCTATTGTACAAGAACGAAGATACATACCTTTAAAAAACCACAAAGCAAGAGAAAAGGAGAAAGTGTTGCAAGACGGGTGCACAAATTCCAGGCAAAAGGGAGCTAACCCTCCCATGCAGGAGGATGAGGCCTGTGCACCAGCTCTTCCCTCTGCCTGGAATTTCCTTCTCCCAAGCATCTGGGTGACCGGGTTTTTCATTTTATTCAGCACTGCTCCATGTCACTGCCTCAGAGTCCTTCCCTGACCTCCCCATCTAGAACGGTGTCACCTGTCACTCCCCCCGGCTTGATTTTTCTTCATGCATTTATCCTACCAGGATGTAGTGGTAGTAGTAATAGTAGTAGTAGTAGTAGTAGTAGTAGTAGTAGTAGTGTGTATTATGTCTCTCTTTCTCTAGAGTGTGGCATACTTTGAGGGAAGGGACTTTTTATCTTTATATCCCCAGAACCTGAAATAATTCTTGGTACATAATAAGTGCTCAGTTAATAATCACTGAGTATTGGGAAAGGCTTCCTGGAGGGGGCTACTTTTTGAACTTGGCTTTGAAAGATGAAGGAAAGAAAGATGGTGATTAGGCCTGACCAGGGCAGGGGCGGAGGAAATGGCACTCACAGTCACTCAGGGTGTAGCCCTCAAACCCGTCCAGTTCCTCCGTGTGCAGCACCTTGGCTAAGTCACAGCGACTGATGAGGGTGGCCCGATTTACAACGAAGAGGCAGCTGGCCAAGGCGAGGAGCAGCGCCCTGCTCATCCTCAGCCAGGAGGAGGCGCTGGGCTGGGCCTACGGGGCCGGGCTCAGAGACTCCCTGCCAGTCTCCAAGAGCCTGGGGAATCTGGAGAGAACAGACACGCTTCCTTGCTTGTTTGCTGCTCGCTACCTGGCTGTTTCCAGTCTCTTTCCTCTCATTTATTACTTTGGCAATACTATTTATCACAAAATATTAAACATTTATAAAAGGGGAGAGAGTAGTCTCACAAACTTCCATATTCCATTTCCCAGCTCCAACAGTCAAAAATCAAGGCCAAGGTGGGTGTGGTGGTGCACACCTGTCATCCCAGTACTTGGGAGGCTAAGATAGGAGGATTGCAGGTTCGAGACCAGCCTCAACAACTTAGCAAGACCCGGTTTCAAAATAAAAAAATAAAATCAGGCTGGGGGTATAGCTCGGAGATAGAATGCCCCTGAGTTCAATCCCCAGTACCCCCCCCCAAAATCAAGGCCAAGACAGGCAGGCATGGTGGCACACACCTGTAATCCCAGTACTTGGGAGGCTGAGATAGGAGGATTGGAGTTTTGAGGATAGCCTCAGCAACTTAGCAAGACCCTATTTTTTTTTTTTTTTTGCGGTACCGGGGATTGAACGCAGGGGCGTTCTACCTCCGCGCTACACTCCCGGCCCTATTATTTTTATGCTTTATTTTTGAAACTGGGTCTCATGAAGATGCGGAGGGCCTCACTAGGTAGAGAGAGAGAGACAGAGAGAAAGACAGAGAGAGGAGAGAGAGATAGATCGATCGATCGATCGATCGATCGTTGGCCGCGAACCCGGATCCTCCGGTCTCCGCCTCCCAAAGTACTGGGATTACAAGCGTGCGCCACCACGCCTGGCTAGCAAGACCCTATTTTAAAATAAAAAAATAAAATCGGGCTGGGGGGTGTAGCTTGGAGGTAGAATGCCCCTGAGTTCAATCCCCAGTACCAAAAAAAAAAAAAAAAAAAAAACAAGGCCAGCGCAGGCAGGCATGGTGGCACATACCTGTAATCCTAGTACTTGGGAGGCTGAGATAGGAGAATGCAGTTTTGAGGACAGCCTCAGCAACCTAGTAAGACCCTATTTCCAAACAAAAAATAAAAAGGACTGGGGGTGTAGCTTGGAGGTAGAATGTCCCTGGGTTTAATCCCCAGTACAAAAAACAAAAACCAAAAACCAAGGCCAATCTGATTTCTCCGTAGGTCCTCTTGTGAAGGACATCCACACACCACCAGTATTTGGGTACTGGGGCTGGGGGTGAGATTGGTGGAAAAGGAGAGTAATGAAAACTATGCCGGGCGTGGTGGTACACGCTTGTAATCCCAGTACTTTGGGAGGCGGAGACCGGAGGATCCGGGTTCGCGGCCAGCCTCAGCTCTTTCTCTCTCTCTCTCTTTCTCCCTGTCTCTCTCTCTCTCTCTACCTAGTGAGGCCCTCCGCAACTTCGTGAGACCTGGTTTCAAAATAAAGTATAAAAAAATAGGGCCGGGGTGTAGCGCAGAGGTAGAACGCCCCTGGGTTCAATCCCTGGTACCTAAAAAAAAAACAACTATGTGTCATTGACATTTGTGTATTTGAGCACAGTCCTTTCAGAGAAGGGTCAGGATGCAGCCAGGCATGGTGGTGCACACCTGTAATCCCAGTACTTGGGAGGCTGAGACAGGAGGATTGTAGGCAGGTTCGAGGTCAGCCTCAGCAATGTAGTGAGACCCTGTTTCAAAAAAAAATTAAAAGAGCTGGGGGTGTAGCTCAGAGGTAGAATGCTTTTCGGTTCAGTCTCCAGTATAAAAAGAAAAGAAAAGAAAGAAAGATAAAAAAAAAAAAAGAAAAAAGGAGGAGGAGGAGGATTAGGACACTGGGTGCATCCCCCTACAACCCCACACCTTTAGACACGTGACACATGACCTTCCCCAAGGGCATACCCTGCCTTATGCAATTCCTGGTGGGCTAATTGTAGGTTCTACCCTTTTGTTTCCACTCAAAGGTTCATAACTCAAAGAAGAATGATTTGTAGAAATAACCGTCAGTCTCACACTGTGTGTGTGTGTGTGTGTTAAAATCAAGGGCTTTGGGTTCATACTGCCTGCTATCAAAGGCCAGACTGCTGTGTGACTTTTTGGACAACACAATTAACCTTATTTATGAAATTAAGATATTCTAATACCCACCTAATAGGGATGACATGAGGATTAAATGGAACAACAAATCTTGGCTTCACATTCCCCACACAACAAAACCAAGGCTTCTAGGAATATGACAGAAGGCTACAGCAGGAAGGAATGAGGTAATTCTGGATTATCTTGTTGTACCAGAAAGTAAGGAAGTGCTCCACATATGGATCGAGGCATTTCACATGGAAATGCCCCCTAATCTATCTCACAGGGGCATCGGCTGGCCAGAACTGGAACAGTATTTTTCACAACAGCTTTTTGAGACATAGTGCACAACATGTAATTCTCATACAAGTAATTCATTGAAAGTGTGCAATTCAATAGTTTTTAGTATATTTGCAGAGTTGTGCAATGATCAATCAATTTCACCACAGTCAGTTGGGCATGGTGGCACACACTTGTAATCCCAATACTTGGGAGGACAAGACAGGAGGTTCGCAGGCTCAAGGCTAGCCTCAACAATTTAGCGAGACCCTATCTCAAAACAAAAAATAAAAAGGGCTGGGAGTAGAGCTCAGAGGTAGAACGCCCCTGGGTTCAATCCCTAGTACAAAAAAAAAAAATTCATCACAGTCAATATCTTTGTGTGTATGTATGTGGTACGGGGGATTGAAACTAGGGGCATTCTACTTCCAAGCTACATCCTGTCTTTTTAAGGAAACGGGGTCTCACTAAGTTGCTGAGGGCTTTGCTAAGTTGCTGAGGTTTACCTCAAACCTGTGATCCTCCTGTCTCAGCCTCCCAAGTACTGGGATTACAGGTGTGCACCACTATACCTGGCTCATCACGATCAATTTCAGTGAGCTTCCAAGCTGGGAGTCGATCTTTTCATCAACCCAAAACGAAACCCTGCACCCATTAGCATCTTGCAGCCAGCATAGATTAGTTTGAGCAAGAATCCACCAGTGGGTGCCAAGTGGTGGGCAGCTTGAGGAAGAACTGGATATGTACGTGGTTTTACAGAGTCTCCCCGCAGATCACTTAGTAGCTGCATTGAGCAAAGAGTCGCTCTAGAGTGGAGAATCCAGACAGTGTTCTGACCTTGCAATCAAAATTAACATTGTCAATGAGGGAGAGGGACACTGTGTGCCTCTAGATGTGACACCTACATCTAGGTGCCTAAGAAGGGCACAGCATCCCTTATGTAGAATTCTGGCCGAGGATGCACAGATCATGTCTAATCCTGAGGAAACCAAGTCATACGGAGTAGGAAGTCTATAAAATACCCAGCCTGCAGTCTGCCAAATGGTCAACACCACGAAAACAAAGACTGGGGCTGTGTCCTGCACGGGGCTCTTTCCCCTGAAACGAGGTGCCTGCTGCTCAGGGAAAAGGCCTGGATTCCTCCACCCGGCACCTGGTGGGCAGGATGGCCACTCTGCTGGGGTTGCTTCCCTTCTGGTCTCCTGGCCTGTCTGCTCACTCCACACTAGCCTGAGCTCCGGAACATTCTTTTGCTTCTCTCACTGCCCTTGCCCCAGAATTATAAAATTATGCAATGCCCAGTTAAGTTAGAGTTTCAGGCGAATAACAAATAACCATTTAGTATGTCTCACGCAACCCTCTGCCACCCTGACTCAGAAGGTTCCCTGGGAGACAGGGGTCTCTGAGCCCTGGAAGCAGGGAGCTCCAGCTTCCCTGGGGGTCTCCCAGAGAAGACAATGGCCCCTGCCTGGGCGTTCTAATCCATCCCCCTTCCAAAGCTTACCTCTCTCCCATCCCTCTCGGACCTCGGCTCCCAGCCTGCCCAGGGCCTTCTGTGAGGATCTGTAGAACAAGGCGAGAACGTCTTCTTCACTGACCACACGACAGTGGATAACAGCTCTCCTTGTTCTAAAGAGCCTTCTGGAACCCCAGTTCTGTGACGTCATCACTCTCCTGGAAATACATTGATTTGAACCATGCAAATTGGCCCAATTCAAGCAAAAATGGCAGATGGGCCTGGAAGGCCAGGTGACAAGTGTAAGGCAGATGGCTGGGTGGGCCAGGGCTCTGTCTGCCCATCTCCCATCCTTTCTGGGAACAGGACCACCTTGGCGGAAACTCTTTCCCCCAAGGGGTTTTGGTGGGTGCTGCCAGTCACAAAGGCCTCGTCTCCAGGTGACAGGGGATGTCTATGAATCTGTATTTCTTGAATTGGAACTAAGTGGAATGGCTTGGCTTCTAGAAGGAAGCTCTCGAGTTCAGGGACAGAGGCCAGTAGTTTTTTGTTTAGTGTATGTGGTACTGGGGATTGAACTCAGGGGCATTCTACCTCTGAGCTACACTCCTACCCCTATTTTTAAATTTTAATTTTAATTCATTAATTAATTTATGTTTTGCGGTACCGGGGATTGAACCCAGGGGCGTTCTAACTCCGCGCTACACCCCTGGCCCTATTTTTTTAATACTTTATTTTGAAATCGGGTCTCACAAAGTTGCGGAGGGCCTCACTAAGGAGAGAGAGAGAGAGAGAGAGAGAGAGAGAGAGAGAGAGAGAGAGACAGGGAGAGAGAGAGACAGGGAGAGAGAGAGAGAGAGAGCTGAGGCTGGCCGCGAACCCGGATCCTCCGGTCTCTGCCTCCCAAAGTACTGGGATTACAAGCATGCGCCACCACGCCTGGCTTTAATTTTTATTTTGAAACAGGGTCTTGCTAGGTCGATGAGAGTCTCACTACTTACTGAGGCTGTCCTCGAACCTGTGATCCTCCTTTCTCAGCCTCCCAAGTACTGGGATTACAAGCGTGCGCCACCATGCTCGGCATGGCCAGTAGTTTTAATTCCGGTGGATATAGCTCATGTGAGAGGCTAAGCCTCCATAAAAAGAGAGTGGAGTCTGGTCTCTATTCCAGTCCCAGCATCCACCCTTTCTAAGGCCCAAGCATGCCCTTCCCTTCCTGTGATTCTGAGCCTCAGTAAATGTCCCTTCCCTTCTTGCATAAACACATTTGAGTTGGGTTTCTGTCACATGTCACCAAAGTTGGTATCAGTTTGACCGTCTGTGGAATGGGTGACCTGCTAAGCTGTCACCTCCCCATGAAGGCCACAACATATCACTGTGATTAGTCACCAAGGAAGTCCAAGAAGTTTCCACTGACTATAGCGAAAAGGAGGCAAGAGAGAGTTTTGTTACTAATGGCCACTCAGCCTCAGAAACAGGATGGCAGGGTCTGACCGAGCATGACAAGGGCTTCTCAGTGGCAGTGAGGCCCGGTGCCTGGCCTCCTGGCATCTCCTCCCAGCGGGGCAGCAGCACCTGGCATCCTGGGGCAGGGAGCTATGTGTGTATGGGGGGGTAGAACCTGGGAGGAGGGCATTCTGGGGTACCATTTTATAGGGTACCATTGTGGTCAAAATTCTTCAGGTGTCACAGATGACCCGGACACATTTGTCTCTGTAAAGCAAGAGCCCCCGGCAGGAGGGGAGGCTCGCAGGGCCCATGACCACGTGCCAGCAACTCGGCCTCTCCGCAGCTTTAAATCTTGGAGGGGATGATGTCAGCACTTAAAGGGGGACCAGAGGGCCCTCACCCCACCTCCAGCCCTGCAGCCAGAACACACAGAAGCCAGGCGTGGAGTTCTATCCATTCAAAGAACTGGAAAATCCAATCTGGGACCCAGGGATAAATTCCAGACAGGTAGCCCAAGCAAGAGGACCAATGAAGGCTCCAGGTGATCTGTCTAAATATTTACAAGCTATAAGTCAAAGGAATCAGCTGTTTGATAAAATATGTTCTATCCTCGTGCCTGACAAATATCCCTTTAAAAGGATAAAAATTTTAAATGTATATCAAGATATGTTTGTATATGACAGAATGTCAGCAAAATGTCAAAGATGACTGAATTTAGCAGGGTGTATTGGTGCACACCTGTAATTTCAGTACTTGGGAGGCTGAGACAGGAGGATTGCAGGTTCAAGGCCAGTGTGCAGTAACTTAGTGAGACCCTGTTTCAAAATAAAAACTAAATTAGGGCTGGGGATGCAGCTCAGAGGTAGAGCGCCCCTGGGTTCAATCTCTAGTACCACAAAAAATAATTTTTTTCAATAAATCTAAACATTTTATTTTAACTTTTGAAAGCCCAATTAAAATTTATGTATTTATTTATTTATTTATTCATTCATTCATTCATTTATTCATTTATTTATTTGGCGGTACTGGGGCATTCTACCTCCGAGCTACACCCCCAGCTCTATTTTTTATTCTTTATTTTTGAAACAGGGTCTCACTAAGTTGTGGAGGGCCTCACTAATTAGCCAAGGCTGGCCACAAACCTGCAATCCTCCTGTCTCAGCCTTCCAAGTACTGGGATTACAAGAGTGCACCACCACACCCGGCGTTAGTTTTTCTAATTTTTATTTTTTGTGGTACTGGAGATTGAACCCAGGGGCATTTTCCCTCTGAGCTACACCCCTAGCCCTATTTTATTTTTATTTCTTTAAACAGGGTCTCACCACATTGATGAGAGTCTCACTACTTGCCAAGGCTGTTCTCGAACCTGTGATCCTCCTGTTTCAGCCTCCCAAGTACTGGGATTACAGGTGTGCACCACCACACCCGGCTCTAGTTTTTATTTTTAAATTAAAGGCATAATTCTAGCATTTATGGCTATCTTGTTGCCAATGTAAAGAATCAATATGGCATGCTGGTGGGTTAGAAATACATAAACATTTAAGAGTAATGTGCGGCCGGGCGTGGTGGCGCACGCTTGTAATCCTAGTACTTTGGGAGGTGGAGACCAGGGATCCGGGTTCGCGGCCAACCTCAGCGCGCATGCGCGCGCGATCGATCAATTGATCGATCGATCTATCTCTCTCTCTCCTCTCTCTCTCTCTCTTTCACTCTCTCTACCTAGCGAGGCCCTCTGCAACTTCGTGAGACCCGGTTTCAAAAATAAAGCATAAAAAATAGGGCCGGGGGTGTAGCGTGGAGGTAGAACGCCCCTGCGTTCAATCCCCGGTACCGCAAAAAAAAAAAAAAGAGCAATGTGCGATATGATTTATTTGATGTTGCAAACTTTTCCTCGGCTTCTATTTATATCTGAGGCAAGTACTGTACTGATTTGTAAGGACCTCCAGGACCTTGAATAGGAACACAAAAACAGAAAGAAGTTGTACTCTCAGCACTATTAGAAAACGGTACTTCGTTGTGCTTAAATCTACAGCATTCATGCTGAGAAGGAAGATCTGAAAAGTTAATTTGTCTTTTTTTTTTGGGTACTGGGGATGGAACCCAGGTACATTCTACCTCCGAGCTACACCCCCCAGCCCTATTTTTTTATTCTTTATTTTGAAACAGGGTCTCACTAAGTTGCAGAGGGCCTCACTAAGTAGCTGAGGCTGGCCGCAAACCTGGATCCTCCAGTTTCAGCCTCCCAAGTACTAGAATTATAAGCATGCACCACCACGCCCAGCTTAATTTGTCTTTTATTTAAGTATTTTTTCTGCTCACAGCCTCTGAAATAATGCTTAGCAGGGCCCCTGTTAAACTTTTATATATTTTATTTTATTTTTATTTTTATTTTTTTGCAGTACTGGGGATTGAAACCAGGAGCATTCTACCTCCGAACTATACCCCCAGCCCTGTTTTTTATTCTTTATTTTGAAACAGGGTCTCACTAAGTTGCAGACGGCCTCACTAAATAGATGAGGCTGGCGGTGAACCTGCGATCCTCCTGTCTCTGCCTCCCAAGTACTCGGATTACAAGCATGCGCCACCATGCCTGGTTTCCTGTTAAACTTTTAGGTGCTGTTGTACTTTTTCTCACAGACATAGGATAAGATGTGGAAAAGTATCTTGCTATGGTTTGAATCTTCTTTCTTTCTTTTTGTACCAGGGATTGAATGCAGAGGCATTCTACCTTTGAGTTACATCCCCAGCCCTATTTTATTTTTATTTTAAGTGAGGGCTTCACTAAGTTGTGGAGGGTCTTGATAAGTTGGTGAGGCTGGCCTGGAACCTGTGATCCTCCTTGGTCAGTACCACCATGCCTGGCTGGTTTGAATCTTAAGTGTCCCCCAAAGGCTCATGTCTTAAATACTTGATTGCCCCACTTGGCGATATTGGGAGGTGGTAAAAACTTTAAGAGGTGGTAAAAACTTTAAGAGGCCTAGTGGGAGGTCTTTAGGTAATTGGGGGCATGCCCTCGAAGGGGAAAGTCTGTCTTTCTCTTTTGCTTTTCCACCATGAGGTGAGCAGGCTTGCTCCACTACATACTCCTGTCCTGCCACAAGCCCAAAGCAATGGGGCTAACCAATCGTGACTGGAACCTCCGAAACTGTGAGCCAAGGTAAACCTTTTCTCTTTATGAGTTGATTATCTCAAGTATTCGTTCTAGTCACAGAAAGCTAGCTAACACAATAGTGTATGATTCCATTTATAAAAAACTAGAATGTGAGCCGGGCGTGGTGGCGCATGCTTGTAATCCCAGTACTAGGGAGGCTGAGACAGGAGGATCCGGGTTTGCGGCCAGCCTCAGCTACTTAGTGAGGCCCTCGGCAACTTAGTGAGACCCTGTTTCAAAATAAAGAATAAAATATAGGGCTGGGGGTATAGATCAGAGGTAGAATGCCCCTGGGTTCCATCCCCAGTACCACAAAAAAAGAAAGAAAAAAAACTAGAATGTGTAAAATGATCTGTAACAATAGAAGGTCAGTAGTCACTTGAGAAGGAGCAGGAAGAGAAAGCACAAAGGTGCACAAGGAAACTTTGGGGAAGATGGATCTTAACGGTGATAGTAATTTCAGGTGTATACGTATGTCAAAAGTTATCAATTTAGCCAGGCGTGGTGGCACATGCTTGTAATCCCAGTACCTGGGAGGCAGAGACTGGAGGATCTGGGTTCGTGGCCAGCCTCAGCTACTTAGTGAGGCCCTCCGCAACTTCGTGAGACCCGGTTTCAAAATAAAGTATAAAAAAATATGCCTGGGGCTGTAGCTCGGAGGTAAAATGCCCCTGGGTTCAATCCCTGGTACCGCAAAAAAAAAAAAGTTATCAATTTAGCCGGGCATGGTGGCACACACCTGTAATCCTAGTACTTGGGAGGCTGAGACAGGAGGATTGCAGGTTCAAGGACAGACTCAGCAAGTAGTAAGACTCTCACCAGCCTAGCAAGACCCTGTTTCAAAATACAAAATAGAGCTAGTGGTGTAGGCTCAGAGGTAGAATGCCCCTGGGTTCAATCCCCAACACTACAAAAAAAAAAGTTATCAATTTGTACTCTATGAATATGTACAGTTTATTGTATGTAGACACCTTTAAAGGGCCTAAAATATCTAAAAATTAATATAATTGCACAAAATATATTTTGTGGAAAGAAAGTTATGGGCTGGGCATGACTGAGAGCCCAGCATCAAGGGAAAAAACTTCTTACACTTCCCTGCCTGTGAGCCAAGATACTTGCTGTGCAATTTAGTTAGTGGCCACTAGAGGACAGAAGCTGCCCAGGTACAGAAAGTAGGAGTTACAGGGATTCAACATTTACAAGAATTCCTCCTCGAGGCTTAGCCTGGGAGGTGGGCGTTAAATACTCCCTTCGTTCTCAGAAGAGCTGGGATTTGAGCCATTCTCTCTTTGATCCTGATTCCACTATGCTGGTCCCTCAACACCCAGGAGACCTCCCTGTATTCCTAGATTTGGAGGTGGGGGTACTTACTGGGGTTTGAACCCAGGGACATTCTACCTCCAAGCTACACCCCCAGCCCTTTATTTTTTATTTTGAAAGAGGGTCTCACTAAGCTGTTGAGATTCTTGCTAAATTGTGGAGGCTGGCCTTGAACCTGCAATCCTCTTGTCTCAGCCTCGCAAGCACTGGGAATACGGGCGTGCGCCTATTCCCATACCATGCCTAGCCTACTCCCAGATCCTCTAAAAAGGATGTCCTGACTCCAGCGAGGCAGCAGGCATAGTTCTGGATCTGTTATCCGCAGGACTGATATGGAGCTGTTGGAGATGGCGCCAGAGAGCTGCAATTCTCAAGGTGCCTTTGGAAGACCCCCACTTTGCCTGAACCCCCATGATTATGAAGCAGGGCAATTTCTAGGACCAGACACTACAACATCATAGGTTAGCACGTGGGACATTGGAAAGTGCCCTTTTATGAGGAGGGGGAGGGGAGAAGGTTCAGTGGGGCAGGGGGTTGGCAGTGGAGCGCCCGTGGATGCTGCAGCAGAAGCCATCCAATAAAAGCAACTGCTGCCACTGACTGAGCAGCCAGCGGGGACACAGTGCAAATGCTGGGTGCGGGGAGTCATTTGCCTTCCTAGCACTCTTGTGAAATTAGCTGCAGGGAGGTCAGTAACTCACCCAATGTCACAGAGCCGGCAGGACTCAGCGCAAGGATCTGAATCCAGGTTTGACACCAACACATGGGCTTAGCTACTACGCTATAGTACTCGCTTGGACGAAATTGCCTTTCTTCTCTATTCTTCGGTTCATGTGTTACACTGGTTGGCGTTGGAAGCAGATGGTGGATATTCTGGCTGAGCCTTCTGGATCAGCTTGAAAGTTCTTGTAGCTTCAGGAGAGGTTAAGCCCCATGATGGTCCAGGAAGGTGGTTCCCCTTCTCCCCACTTTGTGCTGAGCACTTACCATCGCGAGGTTCTGTGCTCAGGTTGATGCTCTAACAGCGGCAGTGTGTGAAGGGTGGGGGGCCCAGGCCAGCCGCAAGGGATTGAGGGACAGGTGACATGGAGCAATCTAGTGACCTAGTTCATCTGTTCCCACAGGAGTCTGTCAAAAGCAGCCTAACTCAACTGGTATCCTGAGCAGGTGACCAGATCAGGACACAGGTCCAGGGAATGCACCAGAAGCCCCCAGGTATGAAAATGAGGTCAAGCGCCCTGGTGAGCTGGGGACTCCAGCCTGCTGTCCATGGGTGGGCGAGTCCTCCAGGAGTCCATCTCCTTTCCTTCCTCGGCTTTGGACCAGCCCACCTGAGATCATGCAGGAGGGTGGCTCCTCCTGTTCTGCCCAAGCCAAGGGCCCTGGGATGGTGCCCACCACACCCTCTCCTGCCCGTTTTACACTCTGTGGACACAGGACAGGGTTGATACGGACACTAAGCAAAGACTCCAGGGCCCAAATGGGAGGACAAAGAAAAGGGAGGCCAAAATTAAAGAGGCCTCACAGAGCCCAGGACCTTTGCTTCATTTCGTAGATGGGAAGACCAAGGACTGCGCAGGGGAAGGGGCTCAGCAAGGCCACACACACAGTGGGCAATGTTATCACATATTCAATCAACGTTCAGATTTCCAATTGGTCTTTGCCAAAAGGCATTATTAACAGTTTAATTAAATCGAGATCCAAATAAGATCTTATGATCAGTTGATGTCCCTTAAATGTCTTTTAATCCATAGGTTCCTCTTTCTTCTTTTTTTCTTTTTTTGCGGAACTGGGAGTTGAACCCAGGGTCATTCTACCTCTGAGCTACCCGCCCCAGCCCTATTTTATTCTTTATTTTGAAATAGGGTCTCACTAAGTTGTGGAGGGCCTCACTAAGTAGCTGAGGCTGGCCGTGAACCCGGATCCTCCAGTCTCAGCCCAGCAACCTATTTTATTTGTTAATTTGAAACAAGGTCTCACTAGTCGCCAAGGCTGGACTTGAACCTGTGATCCTCCTATCTCAACCTCCCAAATTGGGATTACATGCGTGCGCCACCATGCCTGGCCTTAGACAACCACCTTTTAATTATTTATTATGATTCTGTGGGTTGGCTGGGGCCCAGCTGGACATTTCTGCTGGTGATAGTCCCATAACCCCTTTGACCTCAGGGTCCTCACACCAAAATGGGGATGATCCCATGTACCCAGAATCCTCCCAGAACTGTTGGGATAATGCCCTGGATAACGAGTAGTCAATGGGGGGAGTAATCCAGCTAATCAATTAAGACAGAATGATAGAATTAGATAATCACCATTGCTAAATCTCAGCAAAGTAACTGGTCTAGGCATGAGCATCAACAGCTGTAACGGCACAAAAGGAAGCCACTAGACATGCCTTCTGGGGCAGGACACATCTACTGTGAACTAGTCTTGCCCCCTAGTTAAAATCTTAATGCTATCAGGCCTCTAGATTCAACTATGGATTTATGAGAAATGCCATAGACAGAAAAATGTGTTAAACTACATCACAGGTTTGCAACTGGCAGAATCTGGATGGCAGATAATCTGTAGGATATGTGATGTGTCTACTTAATTTTCTTTTTTTTTTTTTTTTTTTTGGGT
>PVJS01042603.1:0-17437 GCA_004027185.1 Glis glis
AAGTTAAGACTTCCCCCTGGCCACTTTGGGCTCCTCATGCCTTTGAGTCAACAGGCTAAGAATGGAGTTATGGTGCTGGCTGAGGTTATTGATCCAGATTACCAAGGGGAAATTGGACTATTACTCCACAATGGGAGTAAGGAAAAGTATACCTGGAAAGCAGGAGATCCCTTAGGGCGTCTCCTAGTATTGCCATGTCATGTTATTAAAATCAATGGAAAACTGCAACAACCTACTTCGGGCAGGATGGCAAATGTCTCAGACCCTCCAGGAATGAAGGTGTGGGTCACCCCTCCAGGTAAAGAACCAAGACCTGCCGAAGTGCTGGCTGAAGGTAGAGGAAATACGAATGGGTAGTAGAAGAAGGTAGTTATAAGTTCCAACTACGGCCACGAGACCAGTTACAGAAACGAGGATTGTAATTGCTATAAATATTCTTATTATTCCATTAAGAATATTTGTATATATATACATATATTTATATGGGTTAAGCAGATATCTCTATCTTATCTCCTCCCTTATTTCTCTATCATGTAATATAACACTGATGAACTTTATATCAATACTTAAGTATTAGGAATAAGTATCAAAAAGCCCTGCCTCCTATTCAGGGGAAGTGACTGGTGCATTTCCGGTTGTACGTGGGATAGCTTTATCATGTTAGGCGAAATTTTGATATTGTTATTGTATTTATTTTAAGATTAATATGATTTAAAAAGACAGGGTTAGGAGTCAAGTTGACAAGGGGTGGACTTGTGATAGTTAATCTAATTTGTCAACTTGACCGGATCATGACACACCCAAGATCATGTGACTTTGGGTGTGTCAATGAGACAATTGGTTTATGTAACAGCAGATTAAACAGAAAGTCCTGCCTTAAATGTAGGCAGCAGGGTTCTGACAGGTGCAGGACTTAGATAAAAGAAGGAGAAAGTGGCGTAGAGGAATGTGCGACTGTTTCCGAAGAAAACTCATCTGCTCTCATCTGCTCTTGTCTGAGATCGTCGGCCTCCAACTTTGCCGTTTCTCTGAAGAGCTTCTTGATCTTCTGCTCTCATCTGAGATCTTCAGCCTCTAGCCCTTTGAACTGAAACTTCACCATCGTTTCTCCCAAGAGCTCTTAGACCACTCGACCAGCTACTGGTTCCTCTGACTCTCCAGTCAGAACTCGGGACTCCATTGTAAGCTGATCTGATAAACCCCTTTTTCCATATACTCATTCTGTGAATTCTGTTAATCTAGTGAACCCTGGCCAATACACAGGCCTTTCCTGTTCTCTTGGCCTCCAGTCTTCTTTACTTGATGTCTAAAATTTCACTCTCTCACATCCTTCAAGCCTTTATTCAAGTCACTGTGTCTTCTCAGTGAGGCCTATCCCAACACATTGCCTTAAATTTTGTCTTTTCAAGGCATTTCACAATTCTATTTTATTCTTTATTTATTTGTTTACTTCAGTAGTTAGTAACACATAATACAATAAATATTTCATTTTGGGGTCTATCAATTTTATTTTTATTCCATCATAATTAAAAATTGGATGGATTTTGTATTGCCTTGTATATTGCTAAACCCTAATTATCTTAAAGAGTCTGTCAAATAATGTTCTCTTGAAAATACTTGCTGAATGAATCAATGTATGTAAAAAATATTACAAGATGCCATTAATTTTGTTTCCTAAAAATTGGGTAGAACATGGAAATAGGCAAGGTAAAATTAGAGGTTATATTTTTGCTTACATAAAAACAAATTTATATATGCATTTTATAAATAGATATTTATTAAATTTGAATAAAGCACTTGCTGATATTAAATTTCATATTTGAAATATAATTAAGAATTTTTTAGAACTCTGCTTTATTTTAATACAGCTACATTTATTGTACTGAATGACTTTTTTGGATGTGTGCATCAACTTGTGACCTTTCCCAGATCCAATTTGGTTTAAATCTATTTATAACAGTAAAATAATAAGTAAAATTAGACCTAAATGATTAAATTGTGCAAGTTTGGATAAAGAAAGCCACTTTATTTTTTATTTATTTATTTATTTTTTTGCGGTACCGGGGATTGAACGCAGGGGCGTTCTACCTCCGCGCTACACCCCCAGCCCTATTTTTTATACTTTATTTTGAAACCAGGTCTCACAAAGTTGTGGAGGGCCTCACTAAGGAGAGAGAGAGAGAGAGAGAGAGAGAGAGAGAGAGAAGGAGAGAGAGAGTGAGAGAGCTGAGGCTGGCCGCGAACCCAGATCCTCGGGTCTCCGCCTCACAAAGTACTGGGATTACAAGCGTGCGCCACCACGCCCAGCCCAGAAAGCCACTTTATACTGACTTCTTATCCTTTTATTTATTTTTAAACATTTTTGGCAAAAGGGTATTACCAACACTTATTTTATACAGTCCAAAGGTAGGGGATGAGGTACCTTCAAAGGAATCTTGGTTACGATAAAGGTGAATATTAATAGAGGTTGGGTGCTTACAGGTGAGTTGGTGGTAGGCATGTGTTTAGTTCTGATGCTGCTACTGGATTACTTTTATTAGTGAAAGATCTTAAAAAATATTTCCTTCTGGTTATAAGTTCACATTGATCTTACAAACTTAACTTATCATACCGCTTACCCTATTGTTTAAATACTGTGTGATTTCATTGATTACAAAGGTTTTCTCTGTACTGACATTTGGTATACCAGATATCAGGCTGAGTAAGCAACTAAGACAATCCAGGGGGACAGAAGGTAATATAACACCCAGGAACCATAACTGGACTACTAGAATGTCAATGTGATTTAATAAGTTTTTCTTTTATAAGTCTCTATCAAATATCAACTATGCCTCCCTGCCTATGATAAGCACTACTGTTTTTATCTTGCTTCATTTTTTTCTGTAGCAGCAAAAAAGAATTTTATTTGTTGTCTACAATTTCTCCTCCTCTACAATCTCATCTTTGAGAGGAGATTATGTTTTATTTTGTTCACCGCTATGTTCTCATTGCCTGAAAGGGTGCTTGGCATGTAACAGTTCCCTAATACACATGTTGAATGAATTGATTGGGTGAAGTCATTAAAAGAAAAGGTTGTTCTTGTTTATTTTTCTTTTGGGAACTGAGGATTGAACCCAGTCATATTCTACCTCTGATCTATACCCCTAGTCCTTTTTTATTTTGAATCAGGGTCTCACTAAGTTTCTGTGGCTGTCCTTGAACCTGTGATCATCCTGTCTCAACCTCCTAAGTATTGGGATTACAGGCATGCACCATCACTTTTGGCCAAAAAGGAAAAAAAAAGTTTTAAAGAACAAAAGCTGAAAATTTTGTATTTAGTTAAGTTCATATTGTACTTCAGGGAAATGTAAAGAATAATCCAAAATAGTGGCTGAGAAGGACCCATCATAGAAAATAAAGCAAATAGATAAACAGGAGTGATGAAAGAAGAAAGAAAGAAAGAAAGAAAGAAAGAAAGAAAGAAAGAAAGAGAAAGAAGAAAGAAATTCTAAATTTATGGTCAATAAAAATAAATAAATTTTAAATTTATGATCAGTAGTATCATACATTCACAGTGGTCAAAAAAGAAAAAAGATCTGATTATGGTGAAAAGCAAAGTTATATCCTGAGTCTATGAAGAGCAGTTTCAGTGAAGTAGTGAGAGTGATGCTGAGTGTTGGTTTCTGGAGGGATGAATGAAACTCAGGCCATAAGGAGAATTCATATCTAATACTTTTTTTCCAAAAAGTTTGGTATGAAGAAGGGGAGAATTGTAAGATAGCAGATAGATGGAAATATATAATTCTTGAAATTTGTATCCTTTTATATTAAAAAAAGTGGTTTGAGCATGCATTATATTCTTGGAGTAGTGATTTAATTAGGCTTTAAGACAAGAAGAGAAGATAATTGATTGCACAAGAATTAAGTGGGTATGAAATCCAAAGCATAGGAGAAAGGTAACCCTAACAAGGATAAAGATGGTTTCTTCAGTGATAGCAGAAAACACAATGTAGCTGCTCAGGATAGAGGGAATAATTGGGGAGGATTTCCAAGTGACAAAATCAACTCATTCACTTCCAGGAATGATGGAAATTAACTGCATCCAAGAGTACAGGAGAAAATGATGGAAGGATGTATCTGAAGAGATGTTAGAGGTGAGAAAACTCAGATTTTGGAGATGAGACAGAGGTTCAGCAGAGGGACATACCATGACCTTGAGCAGGACAGGCATGGTACTCTGTGACCTTGCTGGGGTGACTTGTGTATTGTCACACATATACAAAGACCGCTCATTTTTTAAAATTATTTTGGGTGCCAGGGTAAGATGGCTGAAAAGTTAGATCTTGGGAATATTGAGGTTTGTGTGAATCTATCATAAGAAAGTGAATTTAAGGGAAAGGAATGGAATGATGATAGAATTCCCTATTTGGATGAGAGCAAAGTGAACTAGGAACAAGAATGTAAAAAGCTTAAAGGATACAACATGGAATTCATGGGGCAATACTGAAATTCAAAACAAAATTAAGGTAAATACTTAAGTAATAAGTTTCTGGGCTTGGCCATGAAGAGTTATCAGATATAATAAATTGATAAAATTATGAAAAATTATGAGGTGAAGAAATTGTGAAGTCAAAGTGTTAAGTGGGTCACAGCCAACTCATATGTTTTTTAAATTCTATAGCTATAGGCACAACAGAATGGTGATGGTTGATTGTGGAGAGAGGTGCATAACTTTGTGAGTCAAAGTCCTTGGCGAATGTAAAGATATGAGGATACTGGGTGATGGCAACACCAAAGAAAGGCTATTTGAAAGTAGCTGTTTGGAAGATGCCCAAAAATTGCTGTTTTATATGAGAGTGAAAATCACTGTTTTGGAATCAACATGTTGATCTAATAGAAGTAGAGAGTATACAGCTATAAAGAAGAACAAAATTCAAGATGGATCAAAGACCTAGAAATTAGACCAGAGACCTTGCAGCTACTTGAAGAGGGCATAGGTCCAACTCTTCAACACATAGGCACAGGCAAAAACTTCCTCAACAAGATCCCAAAGGCACAAAGAGTTAAAAAGAAGATCAATATGTGGGATTGCATTAAACTGAAGAGCTTCTGCTCAGCAAAGGAAACTGTCAAGAACCTCAACAGAGAGCTGACGGAATGGAAGAGGATTTTTGCCAGTTACTCCTCTGACAGAGGACTAATATCTAGAATATACAGGGAACTCAAGAAACTTACCGCTAAAAAAACAAACAACCTAATCCAAAAATGGGCAAGTGAACTAAATAGGCACTTCACCAAAGAAGAAATGCAAATGGCCAATAAATGTATAAAAAATGTTCAACATCATTAGCAATCAGAGAGATGCAAATCAAAACTACCCTGAGATTTCACCTAACCCCAATTAGAATGGCAATCATTAAAAACACAAACAATAACAAATGCTGGCAAGGATGTGGAGAAGTAGGAACTCTAACACACTGTTGATGGGATTGCAAATTAGTGCAACCACTTTGGAAAACAGTGTGGAGGATCCTCAGAACAATGGGAATGAATCTACCATAGGACCCAGCAATACCACTTCTAGGCATCTACCCAAAAGAATGAAAACCAAATTACACAGACTAATGCACGTGTATCTATTTTTGTAGCTGCATAATTCACAATTGCCAAACTATGGAACCAGCCAAGATGTCCATCAATAGATGAATGGATTACAAAACTATGGGATATGTACACAATGGAATTTTACGCAGCCATAAAGAAGAAAAAAATTACATCATTTGCAGGGAAATGGATGGAACTGGAGAACATTATGCTAAGTGAGATTAGTCAGTCACAAAAATGGAAAAGTCGAATGTTCTCCCTAATATGCAGAAGCTAGGGAGAATAGGGCATGGGAGGGTCTCCAGACAAAGATGGAGAAAACCCTAGATGAGTAAAGAAGGTGACCTAACTGAGGGAGATGGGAGGGGGAAAGAAGGACACACCCTAATGCACAGCATGTACATACAAAAAGTTATCAAAGTAAACTACTATGCTGAGCATGGAAAGAGGGAAGGGGTAGGGGATGGGGGTGGAAATTGGAGGAGGGCTAATTGACAGATGTGTGTATGCATACTTCTACCACCCTGAAACCTATCAAGATGTATGATTACAATGCACCAATAAATTATAAAAAGAAGAGCAAAATTATGTCATTTGCAGGGAAATGGATGGAACTGGAGAAAATTATGCTAAGTGAGATTAGTGGGTCTCAAAAGGTGAAAGGTCAAATGTTCTCCCTCATATGCAGAAATTAGGGAGAAATTGGAACATAGGAGGGACCCCAGACAAAGGAGGAGAAAACTTAGCAAAGTGAAGAATGGGACCTAAATGAGGGAGATGGGAGGGGGGAAGAGGGAAACACCTCGATGGTCATGATGTTCATACAGAAAGTTATCAAAGCCTATCACTGTGCTGAGCGTGGGAAGGATGGGCAGGGGAGAGAATGGGCTGAGAACTGGGGGAGGCTCAATGAGTGCTGTGTGCATGTATGCCTATATCACTCTGGACTTCAACAAGATGTATGATTACAGTGCACCAATAAATAAAAAAAAATGAAGTGAAACTAAGCTTTATAGCTATAGAAGGCAGGAAATTACTTATTACACAAGTATAATTGGTAAAGGAAAAAAAAGAAGTAGAGAGTATAACAGTGTTTACTAGAGCTGAACCTTCAGGTTATCTACCACGTAAGAATTACTATTCTCATTTTGCATATAAGAACTAAAGATCTGGGATAATGGTTACTTAATCCCTTAATCCAAGATCACTTAGCTGATTAGAAATAGAGCCAAGATTCCAATGAGAAGCAAGCCAGTCTATGAATAGTCAGACTCGCACATGGCTGTTTAGCTTTCATAAAACCTACATTCAGATCTGAGATCACATAGGAGGAACCATTGCTCCTCTGATAAGTAAACCCATACTAGTATGGAAGAGATGTTATAGTAAGGTGAGGGTCAAAATGGAAGCAGTTGGCACATATGTAATTTTATGACATTGGCCATGTTCATTCCTGAGTACCTACTCGCTTTTGTTTTCATTTTTTCTCTTTACATTTAAATTTTTCCAAAAAACGTATACTTTGAAATGTTTGGTTTTATAAAGTTATTGCCATATTCAAATATATAATATTTTCAGAAATGTCCTTTAAATGTATAATTTATACATTTAAAATGATTATTTGGTACCTTTCCAAAAGAATTAGAGTAAGAATGCTATAATGATACATTCATATACATAGCACGTGCATATACATAGTCTATAGCAGCACAATTCACAACAGTCAAATTATGGAATGAAGCTAGGTGGCCATCAACAAGTGAATGGACAATGAAAATGTGATAGATGGAGTCTTACTCAGCCATGAAAAAGAAAAAATTATGGCATCTGCAGGAAAATGAATGGAATGAGAGAATATGATGCTAAGTGAGATTACTCAGTCACAGTAAGTCTTTCTCTCATATGCAGAAGCTAGGGGCCACAAAATGGACTTCAGACAAGTGAGGAGAGAGACAAGTAGAACAGTGGAAGGAGATTAGGGGAGGAAGGTTGGGAGGGGAAAAGGAGAACAAATTAAGAAATCAGTTCAAATAATGCTATGTTCATACATGAGGGCATAACTACCAACCTCACTAACATGTGCCGGGAGGGGGGGCAGGGTGGGATCTGGAGGGAGACACGCCAAGTGCCGTGTGCACGTATGTTTGTATCACTTTGAACCTCACAATGATGTATAGTTACAATTCGCCATACAAGTAGAGCATTTTTAAATAAGTATTTAAATAACATTAGTTCACTAAAAGGACTTTCTCTTATTTGTTTTTATCTCACTGCCATTTATGTTCAGTTTTCAAAATAGAGTTTATGCTTGCTATAGAGCAATTTGATTTTGAAAAGCACCTGTTGCTTTTAGAAAAACAAAAGCTTGATGCGCCTCACCTCCCTTCTCTCTTTCTCTTTCCAATCAGTTTATAAAATTAGCCATTTAGTTCTTCACTAATGTTAATAGATTTTGTAATACATGTCAGTAGTTTGTGAATATACTGTAAGAAAAAAATTATTAGGAAGCATTTCCACTATTGCTAGTTGCTCTCTATTCCCGTTTCCAAATTGAAACCTCTTGGAGAGTGAGGTACTGATTCCATTTTACTGACCATTCACTAAACCCTTAATCTCACTTTTGGGAATATGACTCAGTCCCTAACCAGAGTTGCTTATTTCCATCAATTAGTGATATAATATTTTTAGCATTTCTTAATTTAGTGCAAAAGCTATTTTTCTTTTATGATGCAGTTTCTTTGTTTATCTGATGTAATCTCTGCTTTGTTTTACATAAACTTGCAGATTTTTCTGAAATGGAAAGTTAATATAATTAAGGCAAGCAGTCAAATACAGAGTAATTACTGCTCATTCACAATCTGTGTTTA
Source organism: Glis glis (assembly GCA_004027185.1). NCBI lineage: Eukaryota > Metazoa > Chordata > Mammalia > Rodentia > Gliridae > Glis > Glis glis. Next base: position 8,451 of record PVJS01042603.1, read on the forward strand.
GTCTTAGAGATTTTCTAAAAATTTAAAGGCAGGATAGCATCCAGTATACCCTGAATATTTTCTTAAATTTCCACAGAGGTACTTAGGGCCAAGGTCAGAACATTACTAAGAGGTTAGTTGGTGCCTGAAGAGGAGTTCACACGAGAAAAGAGCTGGGCATAACACATAACATCACTCTAAAAGATAGATACTATATCACCCATAATACATGAGCCAAAATTAATGGAATAGATCAATAAAACATTTCCAATAAGCATATTACCTATTTCCACTAGCTTAATGAATCATAAAGAAATTTATCAATTACTTTAAATGGAATGAAGTGTAATGATTTGAAGGCTAGCAATGAAATTATTAGTTGCAGGCAATATAATCATCTACAGGAGTCATTCTTGGTATTGTCTGTGAAGTAGAATCACTTGAGGATAGGGCTACCAGATAAAATACATGACCTGTAGGTACATTTGAATTTAAGATATAACACTGAAAATGGCTTAAATATGTCCCAATTATTACATAATACACACTTTATACTAAAGCATTATTCATTCCTTATTTGAGATGCAAAGTAACTAGAAATCATATTCTTTATTTGCTATATCTGATAACTAAAACTACAGAGCTTTAGCTCCTTCACTATCAATAAATACTATGGTTCCAGCATTTTGCAATATCTTACTAAGTGATTCTAACAGGCAGCTATTGTGAAGATCACTGACCAACACAGAAAAACCAAAGGAATGGATACATCAATTGCCATAAATATTAAAAATGTGCAGGATTGCTCAGTGCACTATTAGATTATTAAATTAATAGAATACTTTATGTCAACAGTAATACATTGAGAATAGAAAGAACAGTGGAAAAACAAGATATGATTTACAAAGTCCCAGGAACTATAAAGAAATTTGTCAAATAAAAATTACCTTGTAAAAGAATACACAAGACCTCCATTTGGGAAGTGATTAAATTCTATTAAAGGACACAAGAAAAGTGTTCACTACACCAAATAAAATGATCTAACTTATTTTTAACTGTCATTTTCCCATCAGTATTACCTAAACTTATTTAATTTTTTTTTTTTGTAGTACCAGGGATTGAACCCAGGGGTGTTCTACCTCCATGCTACACTCCGGCCCTATTTTTTATACTTTATTTTGAAACCGGGTCTCACAAAGTTGCGGAGGGCCTCACTAAGTAGAGAGAGAGAGAGAGTCAGAGAGAGAGAGAGAGAGCTGAGGCTGGCCGTGAACCTGGATCCTCCGGTCTCCGCCTCCCAAAGTACTGGGATTACAAGCGTGCGCCACCACGCCCGGCTCCTAAACTTATTTTAATCCCAGTCACATTCTGTTAATTTGACTGGGAATTCTAAATCTAATCTGTTAATTCTAAAATTATTCTAAATTATTCTTAAATATGTCCTAAGACAACTGGGGAAGAAAAAGTACTCAGATAACTATGTAAACTTTGAAAACAAAATTCATGATGGAGAATATTGGGAAGAATCTGTCCTGGCTGATAATAAAATAAATTACAGAAAACCTTAGTAAAACTTGATCTTAATGTTATAAGAACAGAAAAGATGGCAAGACTAATGGTAAAAGATGAAGAGTTAAGAGAGGGGCATTTGCATATTTGGAAAGTTTATATAACATAAAGACAGTAATATCACTTAATTAAGGATGGATTGTATAACAAATTTTTTTTGAGACCTGTTCATGAAGGAGGAAAATAAAGGAATATGTAAGTGGATTTCTGCTGGATTAAGATGTAAACATGACAAGGACAACTACAAAGGCAATTCAATTAAAAATAGGAGAAAAGTAAAACTTTAGGTACACAATGGGTTGTTCAAACAATGTTCAATTAGCACCAATCATAAGGTGTCTGGGTGAATAAGACACACAAATTAGTTATATCAAAATGCTAAACATTGACAAAGTTAACAAAGAAAAAAGCAATAAATCTGAAACCTTTAAAACTGACATGAGACTGGGATCTATAATGTATAAAAATTTCTATGAATCAATGAGAAAAATAAAAACAAGTGATTAAAAATACTGGGTATATGGGCACTCACCAAAGGACAAATTCAAATGGCTAATCAATTAGTAAACAATATGCTCAAATTCATTATTAATCACAGAAATCTCAAACCCAAAGAAAAATATGCTTATTGTATTAATTCACAGATGAAAAGCAGATCTTTTACATGATACAGCAAATTGTCACTAATATATTGCTACTCTCTGCTCTCAACCAAAGTACTGCCAGAGACACAGAGCCCAGAGCTTTATAAGATCACTTACACTTTTTTCCATTGACAGAATATGAAACAATTCCATTCAAACAGTATGACAAAACTTTTATCAAAGTGTTTTCAATAGTTGCCTTTGACTACTGTCTCCCCATTTTGAAAATTTCATTTAAAAATTTTTGCTGGAAGCAAATTTTAGATAACGACTCTTTAATTGTCTCTCCTTTCATTGTATAGATTTTATTCAATTTTGTGTTTAAATTTATTGGTTTTCTTACAGGTTCTTTCCTCTTTTAGTCTACTACATTCTACTTTGAGAAATACTACTCATAAAATAAAATATTATGGTAGAAAAAAGTACAAATAGCATATTATTATGAGAAAAGTGCACCCAGGACTCTTGGTGGATTAGATTTTCTCAAGAAAAGACCTAAGACTCTTAGATCTTTTCTTGTCCATTCTTTCTTCTTTCTCCTTATTATCCATCTTTTCCCCCCTTTTCCATAGTCTTTATCCCTTTTCTTGCTACTTCCTCCACTATTAAGAATGGGCAGTTTGGAGATATGGGTCTCTGTATTGAGGTTAAATGCAGTACTTCACTTCAAGATTATAAAATAACAATAACTGGGACATATAAACAGAATTGCAAAGAGTGTTTAGGACAATTCATATAGTTCTGTATTTATATTTTTCTTCTGCTATTGGGTTGAATTTAATACTAAATTCTGATTTTGGAAAGATTTCAGCATTTACATCAAATAAAATTATAGCCTAACCGTAACAAAGAATGACACTTTTACTAAAAGTTTTGATATAATTCTCAGATGCTTCCTTAGCCTAAAATAAAATTAAAGCATAATGATGACTGCAAGATTAGCAACACTCACACAAAATCATTCAGTGCATATTTTTGCCTAGCATTTTGACTTCTACTCTGATAGATCAATTTCTTTGGGATTTCTGTGGCTGTTAGTCAATATCATTATATTCCTTTAAGGCAGAGGGTTATTATTACAAGAATTTATAACTAAGAAAATTATAATTAAGAAAACTGAGACATTGTTAATCAAAGACAATCAAGCACAGTTGATCATATCTAATTAGACAAAATAATAGAGAGAAATAAATATTAATGTTATTCTCTGAGCTCCTATCAAGGAACAAAAATGTATCAGAAAGAAACATTCATGATTTAGGTTACTAAATGCTAACAACATCTCCTCCATTTTTGTGGTATTGGGGATTGAATCCAGGGGCATTCCACCACTGAGCCACACTTCCCCTTTTTATTTTGCAACAGGATCTTACTAAGTTATCTCACACTGACCTGAACCTCCTGTCTTAGCCTCTCACATACGGGGATTACAGGCTATCTCCTCATTTTAATTGACTTTATTCTTATAATATTAAAAATACTGTATTCTATACCTGTCAGAGTTTTCAAATGAATAAAATAATGCAATAATGAATAGGTCTCATATCTCATTCCCTCTTAATTTACATCCTGAGTGCTTAAATGTTTGAGTCTTCATAGATATAGGAAGAGCACTTAGATTATTTTTAACATAAATATTCTATATGTTTATGTTCAGTTTCCTTCTTTACAAACTCTGTGTGTGTGTGTGTGTGTGTGTGTTGTACTGGGGATTGAAGCTAGGGGCATTCTACCTCTGAGCTACACCCCCAGGCCTTTTTATTTTTTGTTTTAAAACAGGGTCTCTCTTGCCGGGCGTGGTGGCGCACGCTTGTAATCCCAGTACTTTGGGAGGCGGAGATCGGAGGATCCGGGTTCGCGGCCAACCTCAGATCTCTGTTTCTCTGTCTCTCTCTCTCTCTACTTAGTGAGGCTTCCGCAACTTCGTGAGACCCGGTTTCAAAATAAAGTATAAAAAATAGGGCCGGGGGTGTAGCACAGAGGTAGAACGCCCCTGGGTTCAATCCCCAGTCTGCAAAAAAAAAAAAAAAAAAAAAAAACAGGGTCTCTCTAAATTGCTGAGGGTCTTGCTAAGTTGTGGAGGCTGGTCTCAAAACTGTGATCCTCCTGTCTCAGCCTCTCAAGTACTGGGATTATAGGTGTGCATCCCCATGCACAGCTCTTCTTCCTAATCTTGACATTAATATTCTTTTTCTGGTTTTGCATTTGGCTATATTATTTTGCCACTCGATAACCAAAGTACTAAGATTACTTAAATCTTTGCTCCCAATTGCTTTACTTCTGTGATTGTCTATGTCTTCTTTTCTAATTCTGAGCAACTGTATTGTTTTTCACTCCATTAAGCACATCATCTGTGCAAAAGTACACACTGGTTCTAAAATTAAAGGTTGTGCCATACAGTACAAAATCAGACTAACCCTTCAAAAATGAGGATAAATGTGAAATGTCAGTGACACACTGGACAGAAGGGACAGTGAGACCAGCAGACCATTTAATTTACATTATCCCCACAATGCTTTTTAAAAATAAGTATGCTGTTATGTGCTTTATTTGCATCTACTATGTAATAGCTGTCTTACATGTCAAATCATTAATTAAAACAGTTTTTAAGAGCAGGGAACTGACTGATTTAGAATAAGTAACTTAAATCTGGAAAGTGCTTCTTTCTCCTTTATTTGCAGTTTCAGAACTGTGGTATATAGGTGAAGAGAGAGTGTTATAAGGGTCTAAATCAATGAGAGATATTGTGTGTTTTTTTTTTTAAAATACAGGTATCTTACTAAAGTTAGATATCTCTAGGGTAAAGAATTTCCATTTCCAAAATATCTTTTCCATATTTTTAGAAAAAGGGGTTTAGGAGGGAACCACACAAAGAGATGCTGTGTGAATCATATTGCACAAATAAAATTCAAAAAAGGAAACAGAAAACTTCAAATATATAGCAGCATATATTTTATTTCTACATGAAGACTTCAATTTTTCTTAATTTCAAGAAGTATAAAAATATAAAAGAAAAATTAATCAGTATCAAAGAAGGATTCAGATTTGTTACTTACTGAAATCAAATAATGTCAGAATAACACAAAATATACAGATTACTATGAAATGTTCAAAATTAGAATTTTAGAAGTAGACATCACTTTATGTGCTCACATTGTAGTGGGATGAGGCAGAGAATGACAAAATATATAAGTAAATACCTGATGGTGATAAGTGCTATAAAGAAAAATAAAACAAGGAAAATAAGCAAGTTGTCATTTTAAATAAGGTAGCATAAAAGGACATCACAAACTCAAATGTTATTTGAGTAAAGATATGGAGGAGGTAAGTTGTTTTAGTCAGCTTTCTTTTGCTGTGACCCAAATGCCTGACATGTATGATTTAAAGGAAGAAAGCCTTATTGGCTCACCATTTCAGAGGTTTCAGAGGTCAGTCCATGGTCAGTTGGCTCCTAGGGGCAGAATGGAAGCCAAATAGACAATGTTTAAAGATAAAGGAGTGACAAATGTTGCTAACAAATCAAAGAGGAAGGGACTGAGAAATGGCAGTTTTATTTGTTAATGTGGGCATATACTGTTATGGATTAGATTTAGAATGTCTCCTAGACCTCACAGAGACAAGGCAGCCATGTTGCTGAGGAGAGGTCCCTGTGGATCCAGCCTTGGGGATTATATATGGTCTCTCCTTCTCTTGTTCTCTCTCTCTTTCTTGATTTTGGACTCCATAATATAAGAAAAGAGCACTTCTTTTCTCTCTCTGTCTCCTGTTGCCATTCCCTGAGCTCTGAAGACTTCACATGTCCTGAACCCCTGAAATCTCCAGATATGTGAGCAAATAAATCTTCCTTCCTCCAAGTTGTTGTCATCAGGGTTTTTTTGGTCACAGCAGTGAGAATACTGACTGAAACATATAGACTTGCACTGTATAAGAATACTTTGGTCAAGGACGGCCAGGACACATATCCAACAGGAGATATATACAATGTAATCTAGGTGTATGGTATGCTGTACCACCTAGATTTGTATACACTCTATGATGTTTGCACACTGACACAATTGACTAATGACACTTTTTTCAGAACATATCCCTATTTTTCAATGACCCAGGACTGAAATTAATTACCTTTTCAGGGTTTCATAGCACAAAACTCATATCACAATTAGTTCAGGAAGATATATTGGAAAAAGGAACTGAGAAGTTGAGGAGGTTAACTCTAAAGGGGAGTAGAAGTAAGGAACAAAGGATAGAAGGAGAAGTGGGATTGAAGCAAAAATGACTGGACTGACTGAATCCCAGCCTTTCATTTTAGTGAATCAGAATTTCCAAACCTTAAGTAAAGTACTGTTTGTCAGAATTAAATTGGCACCTGAAAAATCACTATTTGATTCATTTATAATTTTATTTAATGACAAGGACCTTAACTTTTAGTAACTGAGGCATTTTTAAGTACATATCATTTTTTATAATTTTTCCTGAATACATTATTTAAAGTAGACAGGTAGCTCAGACATGATCAGCTGTAAAATGGAAGCACAGATCAAGTAGCTCTGATTCAATTTCTCTCGTATATTTTCCAGAAGAAACTGTATTAAGATGCATGCATATCCACAGTATTTCCTGGGATTGACTAGAGATAAACTTTATTGTATTATTGCAATTGAATTTGCTTCACAAGCAAATAATCACCAAAGGTTTATGCTTGATATAAGCATAGTAAAGTAGAAACAATGCAAATAGTTTATATTTTAGAAATAGTGACATGGGGTTCTTTAAATCAAGTGGGTGATTATGGTTAATTGAGTTTCACATATATCAAATATTACATTTTCATAGAGCTTTGCTCAGACATGTAAAGCCAAAAGAAAATTACATTCATTTTCATTTCATACACATCCCTTGGTTTTACCTCAAGAGTATTATTGCAAATCAAAATTAAATATAAACAATACCCAACATCTTCATGGGTTTATGTTATCATCCCAAAGAGGAAATGAGAAGAAGCTCTCATTAGCTATTATTCCAGAGAAGTTAAATTTAAAAATGAAAATTTTCAGTATATATATGTTTTTGATGGCAAAAAGTCACTTTCAGTTCTATATTTAGTTTTACTTGAAGTTTTACCACAAGATTGAATGAAGTTTAGTTAAAGTGTTATCAAAGTTATTTACACACTCACTCCACATTCATTGTATTTTTAACATTTCTTAGTGTGAAAACACAGTTCCTGCTGCTTCCTTTTGACAATATAAACAGTGTCCAATGTGATCTGTAAGTAAACATCACAAAATGAGTTGAACTTATCAACTTGCGATTGAGCATGTCTAAATGTGGTGTTGTATTTTCCTTAAAGTATTAAGAGTAGTTGACATACTGTTACATTATATTACTAGTTGTGAATGAATTGAGGTCTCATTAAGCATAATGTGAAGCACTTATTTATGATATGCATAATTATTCAATTCAATATTATGCTTTCAATTCAATTCAATTCAATTTGACTTAGCAGATTAATCAATTTGTATATTGATTAATCTCTATTAATCAATATACAAAGACATCATTTTGGTAGAAAGAGGAGAAAGAAGAGGTGGCTTCCCTTGAGATATTCAACATCTTTGAGAGACACTTTATTAATAACAAAAAGATACACATTAAAAACTATGAACATTTTACTCAGTCTGGAGTTAAGGAGGTTTCAGAGAAGAGAAGATATTTCAGCTGCATTTTAACACTTTAACATAAATGAACTACTTCTACATGCTTGATCTCACTCCCCTGTTTCTTCCTCAAAACAAAGTAATAGGGCTTTCTTATTCCTTTCATTGAAAGCACTCTTTGTTAAGGTCACAGTCAATTGCTGGGAATTTCAAGTGTGACTCATGAACTCTCTCAATAGTATGCAAAACAAGGTGATCACCTCCTTCTTCCAGAAAACTTTCTTCATTAATATTTAGTAATTACATTTTTATGTATAAATCTGTATGTTACACATATATTTTACCTTTTATTTTTTTATTTTCCATTCCTGAGTAGAATTGGCCATTAGTGTTCTTTATATACTGTCTTCATTTCATTTATGCATAAACCATACACAAGACTTATACAGTGTGTTGAGGAATGTTCCATTCTTATTCTCCTCAATTCCTTTTTTCAAAACCATTATTTTAGAGCACTCTTAGGTTCATAGAAAATTTGAGATTTCCCATATATACTCTTCCCCTACACATGCTACACATTATCAACATCCCCTACCATAGTGCTACACTTGTTAAAAATGATGAACCTACATATCAAAACCCACAGTTCACATTAGAGTTCATTACTGATACTGTACATTCTATGGACTTAGACAATTTTATCATGGTATGTATCCATTATTCTAGTAATATACACAAGATAGGTGTTTTGTCTATTCTTCATTTTCTGCTAATTCCTTGGAACAATGGATCTATGTCTCCATAGTTTTGCCTATAGTTGGAATCATACAGCTTTAGTCTTCTCCAACTGGCTTCTTTCACTTACTAATATGCATTTAATATTTCTTCCATGTCTTTTCCTGGCTTGCTATTGGAATTCTTTTTTAGTGCCAAGTAATACTGCAGTTTCTGAATGCACCACAGTTTATCTTGTCGCTTACTGAATAATATCATGATGGCTTTTAAGATTTGGTAATGGTGAATAAAGCTTCTTTATCAATCCATGTGCAGTTTCTTGTGTGCACTGAATTTTCCATTTCTCTAGGTAAATACCAAGTAGTGCAGTGCTAGAGTATATGGTAAAATTATGTTTAGTTTT
>PVJS01042604.1:0-17436 GCA_004027185.1 Glis glis
TCCTCCGGTCTCTGCCTCCCAAGTACTGGGATTACAAGCATGCACCACCACGCCTGGCCCAGCCCTATTTTTTATTCTTTATTTTGAAACCAGGTCTCACTAAGTTGAGGAGGGCCTCACTAAGTAGCTGAGGCTGGCCGCAAACCCGGATCCTCCTGTCTCAGCCTCCCAAGTACTGGGATTACAAGTGTGTGCCACCACACCCAGCCGTTATGGAATTCTTGATTACTGTTCAATTTTAAATATTGCAATCTACTATTTTTATTTTGACAAGAATGGATAGCATGAGATCTTAAATTTAAAGTGTACAGTATAGAATTATTAACTATAAACAGTCACATAGCAGATCTTTAGAACTCATTAATGTTGCATAACTGAATCTTCATACCTGTTGAATAGCAACACTCCATTTCTTTTTTCCTCCAGACCTTGGCAGCCATAATTATGCTTTTTGCTTCTATAAGTTTGATTATTTTAGATAGCTCATGTAAGTGGAATCATGCAGTATATGTACTTCTCTGTCACTTAGCATAATGTTCTCAAGGTTCATACATATGGTCTCACATGGTAGGATTTCTTTCCTTTTATTGCTGAACAATATTCCATTGTATCTATATACTACACTTTCTTTATCCATTCATCTATTGACAGGCATTCATTTTGCCTTTTTGTTGCTTTTCACTTCTTTTAAAAGCTGCATTGTAATTATAGATCATAGTGAGACTCAAAGTGACACAAACACACATGCACACATCGTTGGGCGTATTTTCCTCTGCATCCCACCCCACTCCCATCTCCCTCCTGTACACATCAGTGATATTGGTAGTGATACTGTCATATATGGACATGACATTATTTGAACTGTTTCCTTCCTCAATTCTCCTTTTTACCCTCCCCACCTCCCTCCCCCAGTTCCCTAACAAGTGCAAGATGACATCTTATGGTGGTTTACATTTGCATTTTCTTCAAGATTAATGATGTTAAGCATCTTGTCATATACCTGTTGGCCATTTGTATGCCTTTTTGGGGAAAAGTCTATTCAAGTTCTTTGATCATTTTTAAGTTAGGATCTATATATGTATATATGTATGTATACATATATATGCATATACACACACATATATATATATACATGTATATACACAGATACATACATGTTTGGGTTGTAGAAGTTTACATATTTTGAATACTTCCCCCTTTTACAAGAATTTACTCCCATTTTGTCAGTTGCCTTTTCACTCTGTCAGTAGTTTCCTTCGTAAAGTAGATTTTTGGTGTGATATGGTCTGTTTTTGCTTTTGTTGCAGTATACATTTCTTTTTTCTGTTTCTTTTTTTATTGTGGTCCTGAGGATTGAACCCAGGGGTGTTCAAGCTTTGAGTTACACCCCAGACATATTTTATTTTTTATTATTTTGAAACAGGGTCTCTCTAAGCTGCTGAGGCTGGTTTCAAGCTTATGATCTTTCTGTCTCAGCCTCCCAAGTGCTAGGATTACAGGTGTGTGCCACCATGCCTGGCTGTACACTTTTGACAAATCATTTGAGCCCTGGCACAACCAGTGCTTCCCTTCATTCCCCAGAAGTGTCTCAAACTTTTCATCTCCTGTACCATTGCTTCTACTATTGCTTTTGCGTTGAAAGAGCTATTGCTACCTGTTGAGATTGTACCCATCTTTTGATAGCCATCTTAGTGGCTGCCTTATTGGTAATAGTAAAGTGAGATCTCTAGCCCCTGACTCCACCTGCCTGTCAGTATCTAGCCCGAGGATACATGAGATCCTGCCTTATGCATAAATTCCCACATATAGTCATTTATTTTTACCTCTCACACCCTATCCTAGATTGTAATTTCACTTAGGACAAGAAGTTTAAAGCTTTAAAAATCACTTGACTGTCGCCCTTATGCAAAATGTTTTAAAAAGAGGCTGCTCAATAAAATATTTTGTGTAAGTTTATGTATATTATTTATGGCTTTGAAATTCTTTGAAATCCTAAATTGTGATAATCTGGCTTCCAATAATTATCTTAATTTTATATTTATTTTATTTTAGCTGGAAATATACTTACATGTGTATGTATGTAAAAACACTCATGCTTATATCTTTATAGGTGTGTGTGTGTGTGTGTGTGTGTGTGTGTGTGTGTGTGTATCTCCAAGGATTAATTCCTACCTTTCTTCTTTTTTCCTTCCTTCCTTTCTTCTTTTCTTCCTTTGGATCAACCCCAGGGCCTTGCTCATACTAAGCCTGTGCTCTCTCCCTGAGCCATGACCCCAGCCCCAATGGCTCCTGTTTTGTTCAAGTAGCCAATGGGGTCCTACATTTATGAACCTAATGATGATGTTTCTGTTTTGGTGAGTTAGCAATGCTGCATCTACATTCAGAGGGCAGAATCGTGGCCCTCATTTTCAAGGGTGTTGATGTTCCATAAAGAACTCTGAGTCGATTTATGGCCATCTGACTCTGTGGTCACAGAGATTTCTTTAGAGAAGAAACTTAAAGGCTTATTAACCACCGTATGAGAAATCACTTCCACCAGTGCATTTGATTACATCTCTACCTTAGGAATTAAGTTTTGCTTTTTTATAAAAAAATACAATCAATGCTGAGTTGCTTTTAACGCACAACCCATAGTTATTTTAGCATAGTGCAATAAAAATAACTCGTCTTGACACCAAAAAATATTGTTTATGAGGAACCCGAGGTACTCATCTTTGATTCTCTCAGGTTTTTTTTCCTCCCAATATATAAATGAAAATAAGTTCGAAGTGGCTGCCTGGATCCCCCAAAGTCTCTCAGAAAAAAAAATCTTCTTTTCCCAGACCACAGTGTAGTGAAATAAATTAGTATAATGATTTATGTTTACTGTTTTAGTCAATTCTGATAGAGATTATAGAGACAAAATGACAAACTGCCTTAGTGGTAAACTTAAATCATGTCAGGCAATCTTTAGTTTTTCCTTACCCTAATTGCTCCTCCTGTTCATTTATCTTCCCAGGCAATCTTTGGAAGAAATACTAGTTCAATCAGTGCATGTGCAAACCACCCGAGATAAAAAAGTTTAGTCTAATTTGTCTCACTAAATTGTAATGCCTCTAGTAAACAAATCTTGGACTGAAAGGAGACTAAAGAAATCTGAATAATTATGGGTACAAAATGCTCTCCTTTTGCATTTCTAAAGATGCCATTTCTATACAGCTTTTGCTCTCTCTGCTCTTACCTCTATACTTCTTTTCTTTATTGTCTTTGAAGATGTGTCCTATTTCCAAATTAGGCCTGGCATTGCATGCAATATTTTTATTCACACAGTCTATGGCCTGTGTGCAATATTAAAGTGAAAGATACAGACTTTTTAAAGGTAAAAATCTAGCAGTATTTTGCACTGAAAAAGGGTTTGTTGAGAAATGACTTTTATAGGGATAACAAGAGATGGTGGCTTAAGATGGAGATAAAACTTGTAGCCACATGAAGAAGACTCTGAAGCACACACACCTTTAGGTGACGTGAACAGTGTTAAGAATGTGTTCTTTGTTTCATCAGTAAAACTTTACAATGAGTCTACTACGTGCCAACAACTGTGCTGAGTTACGTTACTGTGCATTTAGAGAGAGGGAATGCAGGGAAACTGGCTTTTATGAAGTGGCTTGTGTTTTTGTTAAAGAATCATGGAATATCATCTCCATATTAGAAAACTTATTAAACCAGGGTGATTATGATTAAAGGCTTTAATTTTTTTTCTCTGAACATAGATCATGCTTGACTTCTCTGTGATTTCTCTCTGCAGCTAGTAGAGAGAAGATTCTGAATCTGAGCTGTTAAGTGATGCCAGAGACAAGCTGGGTGGCCTTGTCAACAGCTGAGGGGTGAAAATTAGTAGATGCAGCAGGCGGCCTCCAGCATTCCTGCTCACATAGGAGGAGGACAGTCTCTAAGGCCTGTGGTGGTCTGTGGTGGCCTGTGGTGGTCTAACCCTTATTGCTGCCCACACAGATGTATCTGATGTAATTCCCTGGGAGCTCAGGTAAGGGCCCCTGGGCAGGCCAGGCTTAGTAAAACCCTTCAAGTGCACAGGATGGGTTTTCATGCTTGTCATAAAGTGTTGGAACTAAAGGATCTTAGAAACCATCTCTATGATGAGAGGCTTGGATGTAATGGAGACACCATGATCTAGAAATGGTAAGGGGTGTTCTTGAGGATACAATGAGAAATAAGGCAGAGGAGTTGTGATGGGGCCTTGGAGCCTACAAAACCAAGAGAACTGACCCCGGACTCTGGAGGGCAACCTTTAGCATAGGATAAAAATGAAGCAAACCAGAGAAGCGCATTTTAAGAAGGAGAAGGCTCGAGATGTTCAAGCGAACCTTACTCTTTCCTGGTTGGAGGAGTCACTTCCATGCCAACCTGCTTGGACTCAGGCAATGAACATGCCTGCTCCTCCTTCATAGGAGTGAGGGAGCAAGTACTTATCACTGTGTGCAAACAAACGTGCCAGAGCTTCAGGGAAACAGAGAAGCCCATGGCGGGACCTCCAGAAGCTTCTATTCTAGTGGGTGAGGTGGATGCGTACATGACTACCCAGAGAGCAAAGTCAAGACAAGGGGATAGCCACAAGGGGGATATTTTGAGAAAACTCTTTCTGAGAGGGAGATGATTTGGACATAAAGCTTATTTTCATTAGTGAATCTTAACTGGCGTTATATATTGGTCAGTAACACATGTAGGCTGAGATGATGTAATTCTGTGACTCACTCACTTGCCCCCCCAACTCAAAAGAAAAAAAGAATATGTAATTTATACAGACAGGAAGCAGAGAGACCCATTGTTATCTTATATTTTACAATATAAGTGAGCAATTGAATGTACATGTAATCGTCTTATTTTTCCTTTGTGGGAATTTGTTGCAATGCAATACTTATGGGGAGGAGGCATCTAATATTGATCAAACATTACTAAATGCCAGGTATTGTCATAGGTACTTTGATATATTTTAGATCATGTATCCATTGCAGCAGTCCTAGAAAGAATTGTTTCTCTCGCCACTTTACAGACAGAAAAATTGAATTTTATAGAGGTTAAGCAATGTACCCAAGGGCACATAGCTAATAAGATGTAAAGCCAGAATTTTAATGGGATCTGAAGAGCCCAGTGTCCATGCCCTCCTTCACTCCATTGCTAAAGTGCGATGCCACAGAGAACAGAGAAGGAAAGACTAATTGCAACCAAAGAGAAGGGAAGGCCTTTCACAAAGGAGAGAACAACTGGCAAGTATGATCTGACAGAAGAAGGAAGGAAGGAGGGAATGGGTGGCCCCCGGAGGCACAGACACTAATAATGACCACATGCTTGTCTTTAACCCCATTCCCTGCCAAGGCCCCTGTGCCAGAGAAGCATTTGCTACCCGAACACTCTGGCGAGTAAAGGTGGATTTGAACTCTTTCGTTCTGCACCCTGGAGCAGGAGGAAGGGTGCCTGAGAGATGGGCTCCAGTTAGAACCCACATTTGTGCACAGGCTGGGGACTGTGGTAGGGAGGCCAGAGGCCATCAACATCCTGTGTGACAGGGCTGGGTTAGTGGGAAAAGGAAAGAGGGAAAGACTGGAATCTTTACATATGCAAAATATATTACTGATGCCCACGCTGATGGCAGTTTTTGCTTGTTTGCTGTTTCAATAACAAAGTGTTTCTATTAAAGGAAAACAACTTCAATATTTAATAGGGAATGTTATCTTTTATTAAAATCTCTATCAACACAACAAAGAGGAACAAAATAACAAAAAAGCAAAAACAAAAGACAAAAAAAGATCTTAGAGCAAAGCATTTTAATCTCAGACAACAGTCACAAAATGTTTTGTAGGTTCAGTTTTGTTAGGCATTTTTTAGTAACTAAGAAATTAAAGAATAAAGGTTAGGGACTCTTCACCAGGACCGAACTCACGCCAAACCCCTACGTTCTTATCACTTTCCCAGTATACTCATTTATCTTGACCATCTATCTGCTTATCAGGCCCATGTGAGGCAAAACATCAAAACGCTCAAGCAATCTGGAGCCCTTGAAGAAACCAGAATTTGGCCCTTCAAAGGCATCATCATCAGACAGAAGCTCTCACAATGCAGGAGGTAATAAAGCCAAAGATTAAGGACTTGCTGGGAAAGCAGGAGAAGCTACATTTTTAAAATGAGATAAATTTTCTCCTTTTTCTGAGCCCTTTTCATGATTGTTCTCTGCAAACCACAGTAAACAGAATCGCTTGGCAGCAGTTTATGAAGGAACAAAAGCTTAAGGGAAAAATATATTGTTGAAAATTTAAAGGGCTATTTATTTCTGTTATTTTATCCAGGATCTCATAGCCTAGCTGCCAAGATGGAATGCTAACCTTCAAAAACACTGGGACGAGGAGGGACGGCGGGAAAGGTTTGCACAGAGGAGGTAGACAGAGGGCGTGGCTGGGCACATCATTACAAAATTTCAAAGTTTCAAAGCAGTTCCAGTTCAATGCCTTTCACAAGAACTGATAGGTTATTAGTTGTTATTCTCAGTTTCTTCAGGGGGTGAGGATACTGCAGATTGAGTCCGGGCACACCCTACCTCTGAGCTACAAGCCCAGCTCTTTTTATTTTTTATTTGGAAAGAGGGTCTCAGTTGTTGAGGGTGTCCCTAAGTTGCTGAGGTTAGCCTCAAACCTTGGATCCTCCTGTCTCAGCCTTCTAAGTATTGGGATCATAGGTGTGCACCACCACGCCTTGCTATTCTTAGCTTTTATTGCAGGGAGTGGTTTTCGAAGGTTATCTGTGTCTGACCCAGATGGACACTAAATAGAGAGTAAATTAGCAACACATTTGAGCTCTTGCTATCTCATTTGGCAGCATTACACAAGAAATGCAGTGGTGTCTACAGATCTATCCCTTGCTTCTTCTCCATTAGCCCCCTCGGCAGAGGTATAAAGTCTTCCCTCCTCTCCTTGTCCTGAGGGGAACTGTCCTACAGTGAGAGGTGTCGACACAGCCGTGCAGGTGGGAGGGCTGGGAGATGGGAGCAAAGTATGGTCACACTTACAGTGTGTGTGGGAAGGAATCCTACCCTTCTGCAAATAACTCCTGGAGGAGCTGAGCTGTGTCTTGCCTAAGTGTGCAAGAAAGGTGAAGGTAAGAAACAGGAGGTAGGGAGACCACACACTAGAGGATGTACAGGAGGATATGGATTGAATGAGACTAACCCAGAACTACCCACTTAGTCACGTCTGGTAAAGCTTTATCTGCAGGTTCCTTAGTGGGGAGAGAAGAGACTCTCACAGCAGTACATCTCTCAGTTTTAGAACATGGGGTCCCACCTGAGACCTGTGTACCTGAGACTTCTTGGATGGCCTCAGGGAGACCAGGTAGCCTTCGAAACAGTTTGAAAAATTTATGATGTTGTTGAATAAGTGTGCATCTTTTTCAAGGGGAAGGATTCTCAAATGTGTCAAGAATCCAGAAGAGGTTTACCACTGTTTAAATACTTATTGTATATATGGATCAATCATAGCTTAATAAGTCATTCTCAACACATAATTTATTGTTTTAATTTTCACAAAGACTTCAATTCAAAGATTCTTTAATGTTTTGCCATATTGCTGAATGAAATAGGCAGATCCTGCCTCATGATGAACTCCAACAGTCTGATTCTGAGAGTGGATAAAGCTAGGTTCCTAGCAGTCCCTCTATTGAACTGACCTAATGAAACTCAGCCCCATCCGGATATACAATTATAGCCAAAGGTTGCAAACAGGAGCCTGGTAACACACAGAAGTGAGTGAATAGGTCAGGTCATAAAACAATGAAAGGCCAGGGGCACTTGCCCTCTTTCAGGGGGACTCTGCGGAACTGTGAGGCACCTGTCAGGGCAGCCATCGCTCAGCTCCAGCTCTGGTCGCCATGATGGAATGCACGCCCGATGTTGCCAGGTCTTCCAGATTTCTGTTAAGAAATTTAAAATGTTAATAATACCCAGAAAATATACTACTCTGCGGTCCCCTCCGGATCATTATCTACTTAATGCATGACTGAGCTATAAGTTTGGGGTCAGATGGGTTAAATGCTTTTAAAATATATCTAAAATTTAAGAGTTACAAAAATTGGAAGTCATTTTAATTCAAAATGGTAATATGTAAGAATGAGTTGGAAATTCATTCCTCTTTGAAGATGTAGTTGATTCTATTCTCTGCACAACATAGAAATGACCCTAGGAAGAAGCCCACACTATGGGACACACACCAAACCTACCAGCCTCGGATATGTGAAACCCAACTCAGCCATACCCAGGAGACACGTACTCTCCCAGGCCCACTAGCTAATGGGCACTGTTGGAGGAGAGGCCCAAAGGATCATGGGAGGTCTGGATTCCGTGCTTACAGAAATTCAATGCTTACAAAAGGGCTATCTCACTGTGGCCTAACTTGTAATCCCTTTGCCTTCACTCCAACCAGAAGAGCCAACATCTGTTGAGTGTGTTCTGGAAAGCTGACCTTAATAAAAGAACATGGTGTCTTCTTATACCCAGCAGGCCTCTACTCCTCAGGCTGACAACGCCACCACGTGTTGAAGGGAAGGCTGTGTCTGTCAAAGGATCCTCCTCCACATTGCTGTGCACCACTGTGAATTAATGGATATATTTGTGTTAAAAACTATTTAAAAGCTCAGACTCATCAGTTTTAGCTGTTTTACAAGCAGCACCAACTTGAGATCTAGAAAGTTGCATTGGTTGTTTTTTTTGGTACTGGGGATTGAATCCAGGGACATTCTACCTCTAAGCTACACCCTCCCCCACCCCCAGCCTGTTTTTGTCTTTGTTTTTGAAACAGGGTCTCACTAGGTTGCTGAGAGTCTTGCTACATTGCTAAGGCTGTCCTGGAACCTGTGATCCTCCTGTCTCTGCCTTCCAAGTACTGGGATTATAGGCATGTGCCACCACACCCGGCTCAAAATTAATTTAGATTTAGTTTTAATAGTAAATGGTTAATTGTTTTCTCTGCCATTCTGTACATTCGATCCTAAGGAAACAGTGTGGCTAGAATTTAACTTTTTTTTTTTGCGGTACCGGGGATTGAACCCAGGGGTGTTCTACCTCCGCGCTACACCCCTGACCCTATTTTTTTATACTTTATTTTGAAACCAGGTCTCACAAAGTTGCGGAGGGCCTCACTAGGTAGAGAGAGAGAGAAAGACAGGCAGAGAGAGAGAGAGAGAGAGCTGAGGCTGGCCACCAACCCGGATCCTCCGGTCTCCACCTCCCAAAGTACTGGGATTACAAGCGTGCGCCACCACGCCCGGCTAGAATTTAACTTTTTATTATAGATTTTTCAACATTTGACATAATCCCAACTAATTAAGATTTTTTAGATATATTGTAAACAGCTTAATCCAGAAATATTCTAAATTTTGCCAAACATAACTAAAAGATGACTAGAAATCTAAACATAATTATAAGAAGAAACTAGAATTTTAAGCATAATTATAGTTTCCAAGGGGGGATTATGTGCTTCTTCATGGATTTCTAGAATCTTGTGGCACAAAATTAGAAGATAATTAGTCACTCACAGATGCCTCCAGAATGTCTAGAAACAAAAGTATAATCTTTTTAGTGATGTTAGAGGATAAGGTAATGCAATTTAAATATGGAGTTATGGGCTATGCAGAACAACACAGCATTTAATATGCAAAAAAGTTCCTTTTCCTTAAACTTTTTTCAGAGAAGTAAAATTGCTCCTTAATTAAGAGTCAAATTTTTAAACCACTACTAATTAAACCGATGTTGTTATTGAGAACGATTGCAGATCCCGATGCATTGATTCACAGAAAGTAATAGCCATTATTACGCTGAATTCAAACCTTCTGGGAAAGCAAAACACAAACCCAGAACTTAAATAAGATTCAGAGGTGTTCTAAAAACAGTGTAAGTCAATATTTAATCAATCAGAACAAATCCGTTTTTGTATAAAAATTTAAACACACAAAATGAACACCTTGAGACACTTTTAGAATATATAAAGCAAAGAATTTCCAAATAAACACAGTCTTAGCTTGTGAGTAAAGCCCTCCGTTGTTGTGGGCTGCAGAACAGCAGTGCAGTATAGACAGAGCGTGATAGGGCTATAGATCACAGTAATAACATTTGCAATAAACAATAACAGAACAAAGCAGACATCTATAAGAATCCCACGAGGAATTTACGTTATCCATAATTTTTCTTTACATTTGAGAAACTATGGCAGGAAAGGCCATTACATTCAATGGCACCAATTAATTTCTGCAACTTTTAATGACATCTTTCTGAGTAAAAACCTCACATAATGCCCTGAGCACATGATTGATAGCAGTTTATGTTTGATTTGTACTGGATTCCTGATTTTTTTAGTATTTTTAAAGAGTCCCTCTGCAGCCAATCAAGCGATCAACATGAAATACTCAGATTCCGTCTTGAAAAGTACAAGAAAACAGAAAAGACAATGTGGCTTCCTTCCCGGCCAGCAGACGATTGGTGATATTATTTAAGTAGTTTTCTGGATGATGAATTACAGAGATTTTTATTCCAAGAGAAAATGAGTCAAAGAAAACCATTTAATTCTTGTTCTATCCAGAATGTCAGAGGATAACACTACCCTTAAATATGGGTTTGCGATACACAATTTCCCTTCGTTGACTTCCTTAGACTTTAGCAAAAAGAATTTCTCCATAACCTAGAAAATATCCAGAGTTTATAATATCAATGAAAAGATTTAAACTGAACAAGTAGGACCACACAAGAATGCACATATGTTTTCAGTGGGCCCAATCTTGGGAAATGAGTCCTTGATTAACATGGGATTTTGTTAGAGCTTCCTTTTACTTTAACCATATACGCTCCAGTCAGAATTTTGAAGAGTAGTTTACAAAGTAAGTCTGTAACCTAAAACAATGAGTATATTTAGTGGTATGTTGGTAAACACAAGGTATTTAGAAGGGTTTCCTGCATGGGAAACACAGCAACCTAGAAAAAAGCTATGTAGCATGTGTACAGGCGACATCCTACAAAGCAAAAATGGCCCGGTGGAGACCAAATCCCGTTCAGAGCCGCCATTTATCAGTGATGGTCATGTGGAGAATATGATGTCGAGGAGGGACAAAACATTTATTCACTCCACAAATACTTATTGAGTGTCTATTACAGTCCAGTACTGTGCTAAATTCTTGTCCTTGTGGGATTATAAGCTAAAGGAAGTAGACTTAGAAAGGCTAAATGGCTTGCACCAGGCACCCGATGAGCGGTGAACTCTTTGGGGACAGGGTTTAACTTGGGGAAGATGAAAATTTTCTGGAGATGAAAGGTGGCCATGGTTGTACAACAACGTGAATATACTTAATGTCATTGATCTGTGCTCTTAAAAATATTAAAATAGCTGGGTGTGGTGGCACACATCTATAAGTGCTTGGGAGGCTTAAACAGGGGGATCACAGGTTAAAGGCCAACATCAGGAATTTAGCAACACTTGTTTCAAAATAAAAATAAAATAGGGCTGCAGGTGTAGCTGGGAGGTCAAATGCCCCTGGGTTTAATCCCCAGAACCACACAAAACATTGTTAAAATGATAAATTTTACGTTATATGTATTTACCATAATTTAAAAATGAGTACTAGAAGAAATTTATGAAATAAAAAATATAAATTACCCTTATACTTTAGTATCCATCTTTTAAAAAAATCTCTCTGAAGTAGTATTCATTATTTTGAGCAAAGGTGATTATTTTTGTTTCCAAAACAAGCACTTGATTTTTCAAAGACAAGCGATTTGGGAGACTTCTGCTTTCTTTTCCTTCTGTCAGTACTCAGCAGCAGGTACACTGGTACACTCCTCCCAACTTAGAAAGGCATCAAGGGTTCCAGGGTAACATATTCTGTGGAGTATACATGTTCTTTCTTTGTGCACTACGATATTTGCTTTCATTATTTGAAAACAATGAGCCAAGTCTTTATATTTGCAATACTCTTTCTGATCGATCCAAAGGCAAAAGGAATGAAATATTTGTTCTTCCTACTCCTTTACAGTTAGTTTTTCTTTAATTACAGGAAACTCTCATTATAAATATGTTCTGTGTTACCAGGCAGCAGCACTGGTTATGGGATGCTTGGCCTGGATGCCAAGTTTATTTTAGTCTTTACAGCTCCTATCTTGCATTCTGATTCCTCCTATAGCCTTTTAGAGATTTGTTAATGGCCAAGCTGCAAAGGTTCATTATTTATTAAAAGACAAAATGTCTTTCCATAAACATAAATAAAATGAAGCAACTAATTTAAGATATTTAATGTGGTGCCCATTTTTATTGGCAAAACATATAGTATCTAGAGATGCAGGCTTGCTCAGTTACCGCTGTGAAGATCTGAGACAGTCGTGACTCTAAGAGAGCTCAGGAAGCCACTACTGCATTCCAGATCGCACACCATGCTGCTGTGCTCCAAGAGGTCAACACACATGTTCCTTGTCCCAAAGGGTCTTACCATTTGTTATGGTTAGATATAGAATGGCCCCTTGAAGAGCTCATAAATTAATGTTTGGAGTTGATGTCATTGAGTCATGAGGGTTGTAATCCCAGCAGTGGATAAACCATTGTAAATGGATTTATCTGGGTGGTGACCCAGGCCAGTAGAGTGTGGCTGAAAGGGGTGGGTCCCTGGGGGTGCAGCTTTGGGGATTTTATATGGTTCCTCCTCCCTTGTCTTTCTCTCTTGCTTCTGACCCTCATGATGTGAGGAACACAGCCCATGTGTTCTCCCTCTCTTTACTTCCTGCCGCCATGCTCTGAGATCCGCAGTCCCTGTCCTCATATGAACTAAACTTGAAACCATAAGAAAATAAATCTTCTTTTCTCTTAGTTACGTGATCAGTCTTTTAGATTTTAACCTTAAGAATGCTGACCGGAACACCGTTTAACAGAGGCACTATATGGATGGATCTTGGTAAACTCATTTTGTAGAATTTTGTGATTGGACTGGTCCAAGGATAGTTCTAGCCCAAATGTAGCCAGAGAATGTGACCTTTTATGTGCTGTTCTGTATCTCTATCTCTTGTGATATAAAAACCAAGGCCATCTTCTCCCACACAGTCTACTGTCTAGATGAACACGACTTTACTCTTCCATTGTGTTCAATAGCATAACTTTACTATTTCAAGAGCCTCTTGTCCAGGTCAATAACTTGACTGTTTATTACAGGAAGTTCCTCAAATACCCATCAACTCTTTAACAGAAAATACCAATGGGCAGTTCACATCTGAGACGCGAAGCTCTTGCCTCAAATTGCTTGTGTTTCTACCAATCCTAAACTATTATATCATGATCTTTACTCAGTCCTACTCAAGTCTCTGCTTTCAAAATTCCAATAAATCAGACCCTACCCTTCCCTCAAGTCTGTGGGATTCATGATAGCCAAAGGGGGAAAACAAACCAAACCAAACCGTCCAAACCCAATGCCCATAGGGAAGAATCCATGAGCTAACTGTGATATACCCATGCAGGGAAATACTGTTCTGCAATAAGAAAGGAATGAAGCACTGGCACATGCTCCGACGTGGATGAACTTTAAAAAACATGCTAAGTGAAAGAATCTAGATATTCAAAGTCACATATGATATGGCTCTATTTGTATGCAATATCCAGATTAGGTAATCCGTAGACTCAGGAAACAGGGGCTTCTGGTGGAGGACGGGGCTGAGTAATGACCGCTTCACAGTTATGGGATTTCCTTCGGGGATGATTCCTTTGGAATCAGGGAGAGGTGATGCTTGCATAACATTGTCAATATAGAAAGTGCTACTGACTTGGATGTTTTAAAATGGCTAGCTTTAGGCTAGGTGAATTTCATCTCCATTTAGAAAGCAATGACCTCAGTTTCTCTTAGGAACAGGCTGCTGGAGAGTCAGCATTCAACAGGTATAATTTAAGCCAGAGACCACAGTCCTATCGGTGTTTTGAAAACAAACCACAATCCCCTAGGTTGCCACTCTTGACTTCCAAAGCCAGGCTTCAGTTCAACGTCTCCCCCTCCCCTGAGTGAACGGCCCCTTTGCCGCCATGTTTTATTCTACCGTTTCATCTTCCTACACCGCAGTGATCTTCAGTCGTTGCTGACTTTGAGGCGCTCTTCTTGATAAACCTCTGTTTGGCCAGCACAACATTTCAATCTCAGGCATTTTTTTCATCATGATGCATCAGTTCTCAAAAATAATTGTAGTATTTACCTATACCTAGTTTGTGCTTGTTTTTAACCTTTTTTTTTGTACTGAGGATTGAACCCAGAGGCATTCTACCTCCAAGCTACACCCCCAGCCCGATTTTATTTCTTATTTGGAAACAAGGTCTCACTAGGTTGCTGAGAGCCTTGCTCAGTTGACGAGGCTGGCTTTGAACCTGCGATCCTCCTGTCTCAGCCTCTCAAGTACTGGGATTATAAGTGTGCGCCACCACACCCGGCTTTTTTAACCTTTTTAAAAAGTTCTTATGTTGAGAGTACAAAGGCTGTCTCAAGTCACCTTGAACAAGAAGCTCCATTTAGGTGACCCAGAACAGGATAGGAACAGCAGTGCTGGGCCGGGCCCAGTTTCTATTTCCTTAAGTGCAGGTATGAGAAGTGTGAGCAGGTCAAATAACTCCATTCCTGTCTCATTTGTGCACGTTTTTTGTTTGTTTCCACACAAATGTCTTGTCATGACTGACTTCTATTCCAGTTTTATCCTGATGGCTTCTTGATTTGATCAAAGCATAGCGTAGTCAGAAACCAGTTCCTGGAACAAGTGTAGTACGTGTGAAGATGCTCCGCGCTATTCTATTGCTCGTTCCTGCTCACATTGCAAAATAACTCAGGTCTAAACAGGTTCTAAGTTGTGAGTAATACGTATAAGTGTGTGTCTGCTTTGTTCAAAGACAACTATTTCATCCCAAAGTCCAATTCAGTAGATTTATCTTCAACAATTACAGAGCTTTGATCGCCCTAGAATAGGTGGTGTCATGTGGTTGGGAGCTGTCCTCTTGCAGTGCACTTCCCTTATCAGGATACATGTCTGTTGATTTGTGGGAAGCTGGCTGTTTTTCGTTCCTGACAAACTCCAGTGATTAAAATGTAGTGGCTTGCTCTTGTTCCCCTGATAAAGGTGACAGTTGCAGAGTTTCCAGTGGTGGATATCGCCCATGCAGATTGCTTTTTAATGAAAGCAATATATTATCTTACCTAGAGACCCCGAAGCCTTACCTTGTTAATGCATTCTAGCCTGGCACCACATTTATCTATAAATTAGTTGTATTAAACACACTCCTTATTATTTATCCAACCTTTAAAGAGTTTTTCTAGGGAGAGGATTTTGCCCTCTTCCTTCACCTTAAATATTATTATACTCAATGACAACCCTACCAATATTTTAAGTGGTAGTTTTGTAGAAAACATTACTAGTCTGGAAGTATATTACCACAACTCTCTCTCTCTCTCTCTACTTAGTATCTTGATAATCCTTTGCCATACTGAGCCATTAAAATAAGACAAAAAGAACTGAATAGAGCACTAGTCTTTCATGGGAGTCTCCTTAAAAGTCTGCAATAATTCAGGAACCAAGCTCACTAAACAGCATGATTAAAAACATCAATAAGACCAAATCAATATAAAATTTAGGCAGTAAAGTTTTTTTTTTTTTTTTTTGCGGTACTGGGTATTGAACCCAGGGGCATTCTACCTCCGAGCTCCACCCCCAGCCCTATTTTTTTATTCTTTATTTTGAAACAGGTTCTCACTAAGTTGCGGAGGGCCTCACTAAGTAGCTGAGGCTGGCCGTGAACCCGGATCCTCAGGTCTCAGCCTCCCAAGTACTGGGATTACAAGCATGCACCACCACGCCCAGCTTAGGCAGTAAAGTTTTAAAATTTGAGACTGTATACAACTTTCTGTTTGTA
Source organism: Glis glis (assembly GCA_004027185.1). Taxonomy (NCBI): domain Eukaryota; kingdom Metazoa; phylum Chordata; class Mammalia; order Rodentia; family Gliridae; genus Glis; species Glis glis. Next base: position 15,945 of record PVJS01042604.1, read on the forward strand.
TGTAGAAAAAGAAAATCCTGTGATAGTTTAAAACTCAAACTCCCAAAGTTTTGATATCTTCATATTTCACATAGGGTGTGTACATAATAGTGTCAGATCAACATGTGGTCACAATTCTGCTGGGAATGAATGGCGTCCATTGTCCCCTGGGAGGAAGATTCACAGTGAGGAAAGGGCACACTTCATGCCGTGGCTCTGGAAATAACTTTAATGCCAAGGCCTTGTAATGACCCATGAACCAAAATTGGAAACAAACAACTATTTTGCTGAATATGTCCTCTCTGACCTAAACCCAATATTAAACTTTTTACAGAACTATAAATCAAATCCATTAAAAACAAAAAACCCAGTGAACCAGTCTGAACTAAATCCAAACCTACATATTTTCTAAAACAACTGAACTGTAACAAAACTAAAACATCAAAATATTCTCCAACCTGAATCGATATTTCATTTGGTTCAAGTCTCTGAACCATATTTTCTATTTCAAGACAGGATTATTGTTAAGTGTTAGCCATCACTTTAAAGGGGAAATACCGAAGAGAAGTTAATGCCTTGTTAAGTACTGAGTATAAACGAGAAAAGTGTGCAATGAAGTATGTGAAAAATATCCTTTTATAAATGCTCTAAGCAAACATACAATCATTCAAAGAGAAGCCAGAAAAAAAATTGTCAGAAAGAAACAAATACAAGACTCAAGTCTGTAAACAATTGAGAAAGTACAAGGGAACAGGTTCCATGGCAGACAGAACATGCAAACAAACTGGTATTAGGCACTAATATCAACTTATAATTTGGACTCCAGAGAATTATATTTACCTTTGTTAGAATTTTCCTTATTTGGTGGCTATTTTTTGTTGGTTATGAATGATAGGGAATAAGGAGTGAATGGAAAATAATTTGGGGGTGACTTTTAGTTTGTATGTATAAGAAACTACAAATTCAGAAATATATTATTTGGATTTTTAAATTATCCTAGCAGATTAAAAATTTAGATAGCTTTAAAAAGAAATGTATATTTAAGGAAACAATTCTCTAACATCTGAATTTTTTAACCCAGGGGCATTCTACCTCTGGGCTATGCCCCCAGCCCTAGTTTTATTCTTTATTTTTGAAACAGGGTCTCACTAAGTTGCAGAGGGCCTCACTAAGTAGCTGAGGCTGGCCGCGAACCAGGATCCTCCGGTCTCTGCCTCCCAAGTACTGGGATTACACACATACGCCACCATGCCTAGCTTAACATCTGAATTTTTATAAATTGTCTTTTGTGTTGTAGAAATATGAATATGCCCCTGAAAATAACTAATATGTATTTATATGTTACATTTAACTACATTCTGGTGTGTGTGTGTGTGTGTGTGTGTGTGTGTGTGTGTGTGTGTATTTTTATCTTATTTTAATGGCTCATATACACAAATACATTTACCAAAAGAAATCTAGCTTCGCCGGGTATGGTGGCGCACGCTTGTAATCCCAGTACTTTGGGAGGCGG